>OX456985.1:169346415-169504692 GCA_949752695.1 Melanostoma scalare | reverse complement strand
CTTTCCTATTTAAAACCTGTAAGAATTGGATATTCTTCACCTCCAGCTCCGCCCCGAGCAATCAGATGTCGGTCGTCGACGGATAGAAAAATGTTGTTCGCAAAAACTGCTTTCATTATATTTGGACTTTCTAAGCGAAGATATAGACAAAAACTCAGATTCTAAAAGTACATAACAACGTTGAGTTCCTACTTCGTACCGATTGGCTAATGTGATGAAATTTGAGCATATTGAACGAGAGCTTCTTTTCACATAAATGTACATATTTTAACCTTAAAATTTGTCTACAAACTACTACAGTGATATATTATATTTATTATTCAAATACCAATATCTATCGAAGACTCTACACAGCAGTTGTCCGTCCAGCTCTGACATACGGTTCACAATGTTGGACAATGTACAAAAAGTATGAGAGCAAATTGACGGCAGCCGAAATGAAGATGCTTCGGATGACAGCAGGAGTAACAAAGCTTGATCGAATTAGAAGTACTAAGATCCGTGGAAGCCTTCATGTCAAAAGTACCATCTTGGACAAAATTCAGCACGACCGGCTCAGTTGGTATTGTCATGTTCAAAGGAGAGATCCGCAGAACCCCGTCCAAAAGGCAATATCGTACAACGTTTCAACAAATTCGCGACGAAAAAGAAAAGGCAGGCCAAAACACTCCTGGTACAAGCAAATGCAAAAACAGCAGCATTTGGTTGGCCTCAGACATGGAACAATCCAAAACCGGGAGGCTTGCCGACGCTTTCTGAGGTCAACGCGGCGTACCCCGCAGGCGGATCACTAGTGTGAAGCAGAAAAGTGGGAGAGTTGTGATCTCTTCAAGATCACTACTCGTAACGCCGGAAATGGAAAGAAGAAGATTCAAATACCAATATCTATATGTATTTCAGAAAGCTTCGGTTCATTTGTTAAAAACATTGACTACAAAAAACAAAGGTTTGTGAAAACCAACGTTATTTTTTGTTCCTATTTTTCAAAAACTACTTACTGCTCCAATGAAATTTTTTGTTCAGAAGAAATTATAAGTTGTACAAAAAAAATAATAACCGCTATGCGCAGATTGTGTTGCCCGTTCCTCTATGGTTGGAATATACGCCTCTTTCTTTGGGGTTCGTTGCTCGAATTTCGGAAACAATACATTGCATCGACAAGTGATTAGTAGAGTAACTGCCATAAAAAACGCTTTCTAACTTGGCCGTTCTAAATTGGCAAAATGTGTTGGTCTCATCCACTCCTCACCAAGTTATGGCTTTAAGAAATGCGCTAGTCTACGGGCATGGCCCCCAGAGACTCGGCCTCTATTTATTTATTTTACCCTATGCAGTGTGCATATTATTTCAAATCCATTGCCTTTGTGCAGGACTCGCTCAGCGTGAAAAGCTCATTTTTTGGGTATTATACAATAAGCCCAAAACCGAAAAAACGCAATTATACTAAAACGTAGTAGTGATTTCTTATACCTATGTTCGGCAAACAAATAGCTTGGGAGACATGCTCAGCACCCTAAATAACAGAAAGTAAGCGCCGAAAAAAATCAATTACACCATCAGAACTTTCCTCTTCATTAAACTCATAAGTACCAACTTCGATTAAACTGAATTTAAAAAAATTCTTAACTTCGAACAACTTCGCCCAAAACTTATTGAACAAACAAAAGAATTAAAGAAACAAGTGAAAATTAATTTCTAGATAAAATTTGAGATTTATTGAATATCACTTTCTGAAATTTCGTTGAACTAAGCTTTTCTCACTTTCAATTCAGCAATAAAGCATGACACAACATCGTCATCCGCATCGTAAAGCTTTACCTCACATCTTACATTGACTTCCGGAATATTGTTATCGAGTGGTAAATCAATGTGATAAGTTACGTCTTCCTCTGCATACAACGGACAATAAGCATAATACAAGAGATTGCTACAAACATTCGCACTTTCTTCAGGCAATGGGAAAGGAACTGTGATTCCCAGTACAGTTGCACGTATGTGAGCCTTGAGATAATTGGTCTCGTCTTTCACTGAAATTTGAAGAAAAAAAGGCACAAAATAACAAAATGTTGAATAAGAATTGAAGACTTTGAAAAATTACGTGCAACAAACTGCATATCCATGCTTGCTACGGTTCCCTTGGTTACCACACACGGCATATCCTCACAGTCCTCGATTTGAACATACAACGGCATTGGAAAATCACCAGAACCTTAAGAAAAGAATTTTTTTAATTTGAAATTATAAAACTGATAAGTTTGGTTGAGAAATGAAAGAGGTATTACATTTTTTGACTGGAGTTTTTGTTTCGCCAATTATAAAACCACTTGTGAGGGTTAGGATGACCAAAATTGTTTTTACGAACATTTTTTTGTTATTATTTGTAGTGTGAATTCAGTGGAAGAACAAAATGAAGAATGCTTAAGCACCTTTTGTTTTGGCTTTTATATCCACTAAACGAGTGTCATCTAATCTAATCGAAGTCCCAGAGAATATTTGAAAGCTCTCAGTACAGGTGAACCGAACGAAAAAAATGTCAGGTGGTTCAGCTGACTCGCGTAAAAGGAGCAATTTGAGGAATTGTAAATCACTTATTACGGTTAGTTCGAAGTCCCATATCAACAACAATAGGCATAATAATGAGCATTATTTGCTCTGAAGCCAATTTGAACAACTCTTTAAAAGTTGGTTTCGAGGCAGCTTTCTTTGGGAACACCCTATGCTAAACCATTCTCTTTGCAACAACATACGTCACAAGTCCATCTGCACCCCAAGTTATCAGCAAATAAAAGAATCGCTTTTATTCAGCAGGTGTTCCAGATACTTGACGCGATAAGCTATGACCAATAAATGTAATTGACTACTGATTTGCTTTCGCAAATATGAAAACGCTTAACCTTTGCTTGGGAATTAATTAAGGAGAAGCATTGGGGAAGTCTCGGTTTGTATTGATAATAGCGATCGGTGCCTGAGCACTTGCTGAAAGTATAAAGATTCTTATATGGTCAGTGGCAAAGCTTTTTTATGAAAAAATCGTACGTTGACTGTCGTCGTCATCACAAGTTGCGTTACTATTGATCATAGATCTCTGATATTTAAACTTTTCACACTTTGAAAACATTTTTCTATTCAAAAGTTTTTTTCGATTCTAATCATTGAAAAAATACGTATACTATTTTCCCCTTAAATCTATCTTCTTTTCTTTTTCTTTTCATTCTCCTTCTCTTTGATTATGAATGTAAGTTTATTTATTACTAGCTGAGCTGCCCGGCTTTGCTCGGGTCTGTAGTTTTAAGGTTCCCGTTCTCGTTTTTCCTCTTCCGTGGGAATTTGGGGATGAAATAAAATCTTTTTTACTGTGGGACTATGTGGCATCTTAATGCTGAAAGAATTTTTTAAATCTGTCCAGTAGTTCCTTAGTTTCCGTTCCCATTCCATTCCTGTTGGAATCTTCCGTTCCCGTGGAAATATGTGAATAAAATATTATTCTATATCACTGAGGGATAATTTTACATCCTAGAGTAGAAAGAATTTTTGAGATCGGTCAAGTAACTTTAATGTTCCCGTTCTCGTTCCTGTTTCTGATCCTATGGGATTATAGGGATGAAAAATAAAGCCTAAGTTACTGACAAATAGTAAAGGGGGATAATGTAGCACCCCTAATGTTGAAAGAATTTTTGAAATCTATCCAGTAGTTTCTGAGTTTCCGTTCCCAACCCGTTCCTGTGGGAATCTTCTGTTCGCATGGCAATAACTGAATGAAATATAAGTCTTTGTCACTGAAAGATGATGTAACATCCCAGAGTGGAAAGACTTTTTGAAATCGGTCCAGTACCTTCTAAGTTTCCGTTCCCAACCCCGTTCCTGTGGGACCTTCCGTTCCCATGGAAATATATGAATGAAATGTAAGTCTATGTCACAGAGGGATAATGTAACTTCCTGCAGTTGAAAGAATTTTTGAAATCGGTCAAGTAACTTTATGGTTCCCGTTCTCGTTCCCGTTTCTGTTCCTGTGGGATTATAGGGATGAAATACAGTTACACTTACTGGTGAAAGGAGATAATGTAGCACCCCTAGTGCTGAAAGAATTTTTGAAATTTGTTTAGAAATTTCTAGTTTTATGTTCCCAACCCCGTTCCTGGGGGAATATGGGGATCAAACCTTGACAGGAACCATCTCTGGACTAAACTATGTCTACGCTGAAAATTTCATAAAAATCCGTTGGGTGGTTTAGGAGCTTACCCCGGACATACATACATACATACATACATACATCCTATTTTATATATATAGATTATTATTTTAGTTATTGCTTAAAATTTAAATTTGAGTCTACTTTTACTTAGCCTTTAAATATTTTCAAATGAATTGGCGTTGTTTTTGTTAAATAACACTTGCTGTTTCTAATGTAAAGAGGGGTTCCACGGTTGAAAGCAAAGTCTTGCTTGACACTTTATGTAAACAAAAGAAAGGCATTAATATTTGTCATCTCAATACACAAAGTAAAAAAAAATAAAATTGATGATTTGCGTGATTTTTTCGATAGTAGCAAGGTTGATATCATCTGTATAACAGAAACTTGGTTGAAACCAGAAATACATATATGATAGTTTTCTTACAAGTTACAAGTTACAAGTTAACTTTATTGAGGCACTTTATAAATTTATTATATTGTTAATTATCAAGCTTAATTTAACTTTTGGTTGACTTAATGATATGTCTAACTTTATCGAAATTCCTTAAATATTGAAGTAAATATTGATCGAAACTAGATTTTATAATATGATAATAGTTAAAGTATATATCTATGTGTACACTTGCTCCTGGTGTACATTCACTGCTCTGCTCTTTTTTGGCATTCTTAACTTAATGACTAGATCTTAAAACTAAACTACTACTAATACATAAAAATTAAAACTAAACAAAACCCAATTGATATCAGGGTTTAGCTGGATCTATAGTGTGTAGAGTGGATAGTCTACAAACATACACTCGCTACAGATGCTTAAAAAATCCTTACTTGTTTATAAACATAATTTATGACAAAAAGGAGATCTTAAGCAGTCTGTGTTGAAGCAAAGGCTTATGTTCTCAATCAAATTGCATGATTAAACATCATCAATATCATGCCCTATAATTCACGGGCGATGCTTTTTCATAAAAAGGGACTAACATTGTGTCGCTTGCATCAGGTCTTAAAAGGGATACTGACCCCTCATTAATTAAATTAAATGGTGACAAATAATAGTGGTCACCCACTCCGTCTTCGATATTAGAATCCATTAATGACCTCATTAGTGGGTTCTGGTGGGAACTTATTCGTTCCATCTTTTTCAAAAGAAGCTCTATTTGGTATTTCATGAGAGGTGTAAGCTTAGTTGCGTCATATATTGCTTTGTTAGGAAACCATCTTTTATCAGACCTTCTAAACATATCACAACAAAACCTTAAAATTTTTCTTTCGAAAACCTCCATTTCTTTTGCTTTCTTTTGCGTAGTGGGATAGAAAAATTATTTATTTTTAAAGAAAGAGACTCCCCTAACCGCAAGATAGTGCCCTTTACCGCTTGCGTTTCTAAAGCATGTCAACCCACATTTTTGGGTGTTGATTCTGATGGTAGTGGCGTTAGTGATGACGAGAAATTATTGGTCAGTTTTCTTGTTTTTGAAAATGTTCTTTTTTCTAACACCAAAGCTACAAGTTTTTCTTCTTCACTTTTGGAGAAATTCGCAGATCGTTGCTTTGATTGTGACATTTTCTTCAAAAATAACAAAAATTATGAATAACATAAAAAAAAAACATGAATAATTATAAAATAACTCACTATGAACTGCCGACAATTAACACATGTCACCAAAAAAGATAACCATTGATTGGGGTTACTGTTTAATTTGACAGATAGACTGGAAAAATATTGGAATTTCTCAATAACCTACGGTTTGTTAACCAAGGCAGAAAAAATAGTGAAAAGACGCAATTCCTTAACCATAGATCCATAACCACGGGTTAAGCAAAATCTCTGGTAACCAAACCACAGATTTAACCACACTTGAACAGACCGGCCCTAAGTAGTATGATTTTAAATAATAGGCCATAATGCCAAATCGAATCAAAAGCCTTTTCGAGGTCGATATCCAAGGTCACAGTGCATATTCTGTTTCTTAAATTTTGAGTAACTTTATTCTGAAATAAGAGTAGGGCATGTTCTGTGCAGTTTCCTTTTTTTAAACCCGAACTGGTTGTTTGGAATGATGCCTGCATCTTCACAAAAATTATTCAAAGGATTTGCCAATACCCGCTCAAATAACTTTCCCATATTGGACAGTAACGATATAGGATGGACGGACGTTAATAATTTCTCTAGCAGCCTTCTTTTTTGCAATTGGCAAAATCTTAGCTTGCTTCCAAATCGCTGGAAAGTAACCATTGTTTATACAATGGTTGAATATTGCTGACAATAATCTATCCAATGCATACGGAGATTTTCTTAATAAATAATTTGATATTTTATCAACTCCAGAAGATTTTTTATTATTGAGAGAGATTCTCAACATATTAACATTTTCAGATGACGTGAAAGGAGTAGTTTCTGGATCCCTAGCATTATTTGAGGGGGAGAAGGTAGTCAGTCTTTCGAGCTGATAGTTTTCTTTGAAAGAGTTGACTGTAGATAGAACTTAATTTTCAAAGTCCTGATCATGAATAGACGTTCTTTCAGAGTAATCAGTAGAATAAATATCTTTAAATGCATTTAATTTAGATTGAGCATCATGAAGCTCTTGGTCATTATAAAGAAGCACATCTTTCGATATATCTGTTCCGAAAAACTTACGTCCAGTTATTTGGTCTATCTCTCTAAAAGCCTGGGGAGAAGGTTTAATTTTTTCCAACCTAGATTTTAATGCATTATTTAGGTCTAAATTAATATTTTTTCTTATAATTTTGCTGATGCACTGTATTTTGGTATTTTGTATATTACAGATTTTTGAGTGACTCTCTACTTTTGTAATTATAATATGTATCGTTTAGTTGCGATATAAGGTTATTAATTTCCGAGTCTGATATGTTTCGTTCGTCTGGGATAGTGAACGTTGAGAGGGCGCTATGAAGGTCATACCGGAAATGTTCCCAGTTTGTATTCTTAAAACTCCGATACGTAGGTGGAGGCATTAGAAAAGGTGAAAAATCGTCGACAGTTACTTCTAAAAGAACTCCGAAGTGGTCAGAGAGTACTGAGAATGTCTTGCATGTTGTGGGCATAGAAGGACTATTTGCAATACGTCCGGGATTAAGTGAAGAGGAAATTATGAAAAAATCCAAATAAGAGGATGATCGTCGATATGTCGGGGTGTTTGAAGGTATTATATCGAGATTTAAGTAGGGGCCGCTGTTGAACCAATTGTTCAAACGGTTTCCATTACTATTATGTACTCTGTCTCCCCAATCAGGATGACGAGCGTTAAAATCTCCACCGATTATAGTAGCATCAAAGCTATTAATAAGAGCATAAAGTATGTCAAGTTCTCTATGCAACCGCTGCCCTGCATCATTTGAAATGTAAATACTACCAACTAGCAAACGGAAATGTGAACCCGTGGAAGTAGGAGAAGATATTAAGGCAAGACACACTGAGATTAAATTACTTTGGAAAGGAATTAATTTAAACCTGTACTTTTTGTCCAGTAAAATTGCTGTTCCCCTACCAGTGTCATTTCTAATAATATTAAATCCTTCGAAAGAGGGTTTATGTCTTGTAGCTAGCCTAGTTTCAGAGAGTAGGCATATCTGAGGTTTTTTATGTTTTAAGGTATTTAAAAGCGCAAGTCTTTTTGTATGAGAAATGATAGAATTATAATTTATCGATATTATTTTTAATTTTGTTGTAGCCATCATTATACAGCGATGGAAGCAACAAACTCAAGGTAGGAAAACATTTTTTCCTCCTGGTTTTGCATCAACTTATATTTAGGCCAGAATTGCCTGATTTTTGTCAAAAGATCAACAAATGATATATTAAATAGATTTTTTTCTTCATTGAGAAAGTCACTTAGCTCTCCCTTTTGTACATTTGGGTTGGTTAATAGTGGTTCTTTGTCAGAACTCATTCTGCTTTTAGCCGCTGTGTTTGTTTTTGGTTGCCTAACAGAACCCCTTGCTTTATCAGCAAAAGAAACGTTTGAGTTTGTGATAGTGATAGTTTTCTCAGATTACACAATTTTAAAATTATAAGATCGGATAGGTGCAACAGATTGGGAGGTGGTGCAGCTTTTTTTATCAGAAGTTCTTATAACTTTAGAATTGTAAAAAAATCTATTTATAATGAGCCTGCTGAATATTTGTTGATTTAATATAAGTTGATTGGGAACGGGGTAAGCTGCTGGTTGGTTGTATTTATATGGCACCAGACATAGCCCATCTTTACCTTATAAGATGTCTTTTGGAGGAGTTAGTTCCTAGGTACACTGATATTTTAATCTGTGGTGACCTCAATCTCAATCTGTTGGATAGAAAAAACAATGACTTTATTGACATGGTGAATTCCTTCAAGTTGAGCTTTGTTAACAAGAAGGTCCCTACTCACTTTAGACCAAACTATGCACCATCTTTATTGGATATTTTTATTGTTTCGTATCCTAATTTGGTTCTGCTTTATGATCAAATTCTGGCACCTGCTTTTTCACACCATGATTTAATTTTCTTGTCACTTGACGTTCTTTTTTCTCATGAAGCTGGAGCGAAGTTAATATATTTTGATTACTCAAATATTAATTTAGAACTCTTGTTTAACGATGATCGATCCATTGATTGGTCACCTATTTATTCTTCAAATGATGTGAATAAACAGGTTGAATATTTTAACTCAAATATTTATGTTCTTTCTGATTCTCATGTTAAGATTAAACATAAGACATTAAACGAAAATAATTTACCATGGATCGTGATCTGTTAAATGCTAGATGGAGAAGGTATACGTGCTCTGCAATTTATAATGAATTCAAGATCGGTCGTAATGCTGTCACTTCCTTAATAAAGAAAAGCAAAAGAATCTTTTTTCAAAACAAATTCAAATCTAGTGACTCAAGTTCTACTTTTTGGAGAAACATCCGACAAACTGGAATAAATCGTAACAATCAAGAAATTGTAGATGAAATAAATATAGAAGAATTAAAAAGAAAATTGAAAATAAAACTATTATACAAAGAGTTATCTTCCAAGCGTTGTTACTGTATGGGTGCCCGGTTTGGGGACATTGTGCTAAATGTCACATAAAAAAACGTCAAATATCTCAAAATAAAATACTTAAAATGATGTTTAATCTTCCGTGGCATTATTCCACCCTAGATCTTCACAGAAGAGCAAATGTTGAATTGATTTCTGACCGAATAGAAAAGCTAAAAATTAAATTCAGGAACAGTTGTGATTGTGTTGATAATCCGTTGATTAATCAACTATATTCAAATCTGTGATAAGTGCACACATCTTTTTATGTTTCTGGCTTTTATGCAAATAATATGTGAAATTCTGTGATATACAAATGTTTGGTAAAACTAATTATTAAATCAAATATAAGACTGTTTAGGTATTTATTCAATTATAATTACTTGTTTATTTATTACTGATTATTTTATATACTTATTTATTTATTTATTTATTTATTTATTTATTATTAATTCACTTTTCCTATTTTGATAACTTATTTATTTATGTTTATGTTTACTTATTTGTTTATATTGTTAATTATTTATTTGCTTGTTTATTTATTTATTTAATTTATCTACTTATTTATTTATTAATTTGTTAATTATTTATTAATTTACTATTTATTTATACTTTTTTTTATTTATTTATTTATTTATTGCATACTCAAAGCAAATAAAAATAAAAATTATATACATGGCTTACTATTGCCATAACATGCGTATAGGTAACGCTATATGCTTTTTTTATCAGATAGGAGGTTTTACTCGTCTTTCCTTCTAATTTAAATTAATGTATAAAATAATAATTCTAAAAAAAAAAATTAAATAATGTTATAGCTGAAAGGTATATTATACCAAATCTCTGAAAATGTAAAATGTGCGATGACAAACTATTATGAAAATATTGACGAAATAAAAATAACTATAACTAACTAAATAAGAAAATTGTCTTACCATTTCCAACATGGCAAATGATTTATCATTCGTTAATGAAAGTAACAACATAAGAAATTCATTATGTGTACCGCAACATGGGCATAGCCAGAAGAGTACGCATCGCGAGGCTACGACGGCTGAGAGTGGATGGACATTAACGATCCGGCTCGACGGGGTAACGAAAGGACATTGCAGGAAAATTGCGGATGGGGAAGGTTTCGTCTTAGGTGACGGAATCAAGTTGAAGAAGGCCTCAATCGAATTTGAGTGAAAAACTGGAGAGAGCTCACCCGAAATCGAAATTGTTGGCCGAAGATGTTGGCTGAGGCTCAGGTTCACCCCTAACTGTTAATGAATACGGTATCCACTTCCTTCCAAAATATATTCACATACACAAACAGTCGTATTTATAACGGGTGATTTTTTAGCCGGTTTGGTTTTGGCAACACTGGTTTTGACAGCTGACGTGTGTTTAGTACCTTGTTTCACTGTCAAACAGCTTCAGTTTGGTTTGCAATTTAACCATGGATCGTCTTACAAATGAACAACGCTTGCAAATTATTGAATTTTACTATCAAAATTCGTGCTCGGTTCGAAATGTTCATCGCGCGCTGCTTCCATTTTATGGTCGGCATTCTATTCGGAAGATTGTGACCAAATTTCGCACCAAGTTTACTTTGTTGGACATTAAACCACCAACACGTTTACGTACTGTGCGTAGTGAAGAAAATATTGCGGCCGTATCAGCTAGTGTGACAGAAGACCGCGAAATGTCGATTCGGCGCCGTTCCCAGCTACCGAGCGATGATAACAAACTTTTTGTTGCCCGAAATGGAAGTTCTTGACTTGCATGATATGTGGTTTAAACAAGACATGCCACACAGCACGCGAAACAATGGCGCAATTGCGAGGCGAGTTTGGTGAACAGTTAATTTCACGTTTCGGGCCGGTCAATTGGCCGCCTAGATCGTGCGATTTGACACCATTAGACTATTTTTTGTGGGGGTATGTCAAGGCTAATGTCTATAGGGACAAGCCCGCTTCGATTGACGCACTGGAAGCCAACATCCATGTATTCATTCGTGAGATACCGGCCGATATGTGTGAAAGAGTATGCCAAAATCGGACTCAGCGGATGGGCTAGCTGAGACGCAGCCGCGGTAAACATTTGCATGAAATTATCTTTAAACATTAAATTGCAAGGTTCAAACTATCGATTCAAATAAATATTTCATTCATTTTTTCGAATTTTTTGTGTTTTTAAAAAAAAAAAGTTCTAAACCTCTTAAAAAATCACCCGTTAAAATTTGCTTAGAACATCCTTAGACAACTGTCCAACTAGACGGTGTCTAAAGAGTTGGACAACCCTTAAGCCAATTTCGTATTTATAAATGCATTCCAACAGTTGTCTAAACAACCCCTAAAACTGTCAACTTCGAATGAAAAACTAACTGGTGGCGTTCATGATGTGTCCGTGCAGTACCATTTTTTGTGTTTTGATATACGAGTGCAACAACTAAATGGCTCTGAAAGAGTGTGACGTAGCACTTGAACCAGACCAAAAAAGCAGCTGATTTGACTTTGAGTTACAGCTTTTCCAAATTTAACAATTCAGCAATCACTAATGCTCTTGATGGGCTGCTCATAGAGGAACACATCAAAAACATGATAACAACAATGCTCAACAGCAAAATCATTAGTTCCGAAATGGGGAACTACAAAACAAGCAGAATGGCCAATAGAGGAACCCCGCAGGGAGGAGTTTTATCTCCCCTACTGTGGAACCTGGTCGTTAACAATTTGTTAATCGACCTAGAGGACGAAGGTTTCAAAACTATAGCCTATGCCGATGATGTAGCCATCCATTTCCATTTCCGGCGTTACGAGTAGTGATCTTGAAGCGATCACAACTCTCCCACTTTTCTGCTTCACACTAGTGATCCGCCTGTGGGGTACGCCGCGTTGACCTCAGAAAGCGTCGGCAAGCCTCCCGGTTTTGGATTGTTCCATGTCTGAGGCCAACCAAATGCTGCTGTTTTTGCATTTGCTTGTACCAGGAGTGTTTTGGCCTGCCTTTTCTTTTTCGTCGCGAACTTGTTGAAACGTTGTACGATATTGCCTTTTGGACGGGGTTCTGCGGATCTCTCCTTTGAACATGACAATACCAACTGAGCCAGTCGTGCTGAATTTTGTTCAAGATGGTACATTCGACATGAAGGATTCCACGGATCTTAGTACTTCTAATTCGATCAAGCCGATGATGTAGCAATTGCCGTTTCAGGCAAGCACCCACAAACCCTAGCTGAGCTGCTACAAACAGCACTTAACAAGCTTAACAATTGGGCTGCAGATTGTGGTCTGACTGAACATCAATCCACACAAAACGGAATTAGTTCTCTTTACGAGAAAATACAAAATTCCGGACTTCAGACCCCCAACTATTAAAGGGGTAACTCTCACACTGTCAAATCAGGCTAAATAATCTAGGTCTCATTTTTGACAAAAAACTTACCTGGAAAACCAATATTGAGGAAAGAGTAAATAAAGCCAACGTTGCACTCTTCTCCTGTAAAAAAGCCTCGGTAATTAGACCGATACTCACATACGGGGTGATAGTCTGGTGGACAGCACTAGACAAAATGATCAACTACAACAAGCTGGCCAAAGTTCAAAGAACGGCTAGTCTGTGTATTAGTGGCGCACTGAGGACAACCCCATCGGACGCCCTCAATGTACTACTAGATCTCACACCCCTAGATATCTTCAGCAAACAAGTCGCAGCTAGCTCAGCTACTCGACTCAGAGCTACATCACAGTGGACCAATAATCAAATCGGCCACACTACCATTCTAGATAACTTTAGATTCTTAACGAATCGATCCGACTACACCACCCCCAAGTTGGTGTTTGACAATAATTTCCAAGTAACCATACCTTCAAGAGAAGCTTGGGAAAATGGCGCTCTTTTGGAAAATGAAGCAATACACTTCTACACCGATAGTTCAAAAACCAGCGAAGGTGTGGGAAGTGGAATCTACTCAGAAAAACTGAATCTCAGTCTTTTCTTCCACCTACCCGATCATTGTAGTGTGTTCCAAGCGGAAATTCTGGCGATTAAGGAGGTGCTGTCTTGGCTCAAAGAAAACGTCATATCCTCCACGGATATTCGGATATTCTCAGACAGACAAGATGCCCTTAAATCTCTTGCCTCTGTCTCTACAAAATCCATCACGGTCCAAAATTGTCAGATGTCTCTGAGGGAGATGTTAAATCAGTTTAACATTCACCTTTCATGGGTGCCAGGGCACAGGGACATACCAGGCAACTGTATGGCAGACGAACTAGCCAAAAAGGGCACGACCACTTCCCTACGCTCAGAATGGAACAACATAGGTTTACCTATCGCTACATGTAAACTCCTACTTAGACAAGACGCTTCAAGGATAACAAACACTAGATGGACTGAGAGTAACAACTGCCTTGCAACCAAAAAAGTTTGGCCGTGTGTAGACTCAAAACGCTCGAAGAGTTTGTTGGCCCTGAACCGTCTGTATCTAGGTTCTACCATAGGTGTTCTTACGGGACACTGTCTAATAGGGAGACACGCCAAAAGACTTGGTGTGTTTTCCAATGATGTCGAAGAAAGCCCACCGAACGCAACACCGAAAGAACAAACGAACAGAACTCACCGAACAGAACTTTTCATGTATGCAGCAATGCCACCTAGCCGAGAGTTGATAAGCTATACTTTACTTACTCGTCGTAGTTTGCCTTCTCACAGACGAATATGAACCTTTGAAAGCAACAGTCGTGGGAGTGCAAACTGCGGTAAGTAAATTAATTATGAACATATATAAACCAACTCATTTGTATTTCTGTATCTTCTGATAGAAATAAAATACTACGTACTTAATATCTCACTTTCTACTACTGAGTTGCCGAGTATTAATTTCCAACACCACGACTGGGTCGCAAAAGGCACAAAGTTTTATTTCGCAAAGTTTATTTCGCAATTTGGAGGTTCCACTGCCGTGAACCTAAATTGCGTTGGACTGCCGCCATTTTGAGTTCATTGCCGCACAAAGAGACTGAAGTCTCATAATTCCTTTGACGTGGATTAAACAGCGTTTATCTCGCAACTTGGAAGTTCCATTGCCGTGAACTGTGAACTTAAATTGCGTTGGATTGTCGCAATTTGAGACCCCATTGCCGCAGAAACGGACAGGAGTCTTCAGAATCCCTTTGCCGTGGATTAACTGCACGATTCTCGAGAAGCAAACAGGAGTCTCATAATCCATTAGCCGTGGATTTAACTGCACGATTGCTTCCCTTGCCGAGAAGCAAATACGAGTTTCTTATAAATTGTTATTGAGTTAAATTGTTTTATGTGGATTTTAAGCCGTAAAATAAACTGCACATTGCCGCCATTTGCAAAGCACTAGGTTACAATTTTCTTGCCACCGTGGTGTTTCCTAGCTGCTATGCAACGTACACCACCAAGAAGAAGCCCTCGCCTAAATCCTTCGGAAGAAATACCAGAAAATATGAACATGGAAGTGAGTGCCAATGCCTTAGATGCCCATGCCGCCGCATCAATTGGCGCTCCTTCACCAAAAGTTCCTGCAGTCGATGCAAACTCTAGTGCCGCCGCATCGCCTCCAAGTTCTTCACAAATAGTTTCCATGGCCAATGCTGAGGCATCGCCACTGGACAGTGTTCCTAATCCTACAACAAGTGCAACAAGCTCGTCGATTGCCTCCATAGCCACAGCAACGCAGTTTGAACGCATTTTAGAGGAATTGCAGAGGAAATTCAATGCCTTTGAGACTGAACTGAAGAATACTCAACTTAGGTTAGGTGAACGGGATCTACAGTGTCAGTCCTTGAGAGAGGCACTTCAGAACAGGCCAGTGCCAACGGTTCCCTTGACAGTTACACAGTGGACACCACCGTTATCCACTGTTGTACCACATGTTGCGCCAGTAAGTTTAGGCAATATGTACAATCAGTTTTCATCACAGCCAACGGTATCCGTCCAGCCATCGGTATCGTTCACTAACCCGTTACTGCCGTCACACAATTTAACCGGTTCAACGCCAAGTACAGCCAATCATCATGCCACAGTTAACACCAATGTTAGAATACAATCGCCATGGTATTCTCCACAACCTTTCACACCACATGCTGCTCCGAATTTTACGGGAAGCTGTGGCACATCACAGCAACAATTTACTGCGCTTCGAAAACTTCACGATTTACCTGAATTCAGCGGTGCACCAGAAGACTGGCCCATTTTTTCGACAGCGTATGTCGAGTCTACTGCAGCTTACAACTATTCTAATTTGGAGAATAGTATGCGTCTACAAAGGGCGTTGAAAGGTGATGCGCGAAATGTGGTAAGGTGCATGATGATTCATGCCGACAACGTCAACCTGGTGATGGAGCAACTACATACTAGTTTTGGTCGCCCTGAACAGCTGATAGACAGTCAGCTTCAACTAGTTCAGCAAATAGCTCCGATTAACGAAACATCTTTGGAAAAGTTGATTCCGTTTGCGGTGAAAGCCAAAAATCTCGCAGTATTCTTGTCGTCTATCAATGGCCAACATCATCTAGCCAACCCCACTCTACTGAAGGAGCTCATATCTAAGCTTCCCATGAGCCAAAGGATCGGGTGGGCTGGATATGCATCGCAGATACAGCCGTATCCTACTGTAGTCGATTTCAGCAACTGGTTGAGTGGAGCCGCAAGCTTGATTTCAGTGGTACAAGATACAAGGAGTACCGTGAGTCACAAGGTTCCAGAACCAAAACGTCGTTCAGTTCTTCACGCAGCCGAGGGTCAACCAGTAGATGCATTCAAGTGTCCAATCTGTCAGAGCCGTCACAAAATAGTTGAATGCAAACGATTCTTGGAGTACAGTGTGAGCGAAAGGTGGACTCAAGCCAAACGTTGCCGATTATGTTTCACATGCTTGGAAGTGGGACATGCTCTTCGAAACTGCCGCCGACGTCGAAGATCTTGTGGCCTTGACGGATGCCAAAGGAGTCACCACCAATTGTTGCACGAGTCAAGGCAGCCAGCCTCCACGGGTGCACCAGTGCCGCGTGCACAACAACAACAAGTCAACGATACGGGGGCGGGGATGTCGAACAGAGTAGCAGTTCTAAGCTGTTCAGCTAGATCAGTTAAGAAAAGCAAGCTTCTTTTCCGAGTGCTGCCAGTCACTTTATATGGGCCTTTAAAGCGAATCGACACTTACGCTCTTCTGGACGAAGGATCTTCAATAACGATGATGGATAGCACCCTTATTGAAGAACTTGGATTGAGTGGCCACCAAAGCAAGTTAGATCTCCAATGGTTTGGAGGAAGAGCCGCCCAAGAACCTGCAACTGTGGTCAACATGCACATCAGTGGTGCTAACATAAAAAGGAAACACGTTCTTCGCAACGTCTATGGTGTCTTTAACCTTCGTCTACCGATGCAAAGCCTGAACGAGAGTGACTTACGTGGGGATACGAGATGCTTTAAGTCACTGCCAGCCCTTCCATATACTGACGTCACACCTCAGCTACTCATTGGCTTAGACCACTGCCACCTGGGTCTGCCAAATGATACAGTTCAGCTCCGAGAAGGAGGACCATATGCTGCCCATACAGAGCTTGGATGGGTCGTATTTGGCCCAACTAAAGGACACATGCCACCGATGACGTCATGTCTGCTGATCGATACAAATGATGCCCTTCACGAAGTAGTAGCCGATTACTTCAGCACGGAAAGCTTTGGGGTGCGGCCAGCACCAGTGGTAGTAGAAACCGAAGACGAAATACGTGCTGGTAGCATATTGCAGTCAACTACAGTCAGGGTAGATGGAAGATTCCAAACCGGACTTCTTTGGAAGCGTGATGACTTCGAGCTTCCTGACTCCTATGCTATGGCAAAGAAGAGACTCACTAGTATTGAGCGCAAGATGAGGAGGGATGAAACATTTGCTGCCGCCTACAACGAGATCATAAACTCATATGTCATCAAGGGTTACGCCCGCAAACTGGAACCAACAGAAGCCGCCATAACAGGGCCTAGGACGTGGTACCTTCCACACTTTGCCGTGGTGAATCCTAACAAGCCAGATAAACTTCGCCTGGTCTTTGATGCCGCCGCTACAGTTGATGGGATTTCACTTAATTCGTGTTTGCTAAAGGGACCACAGCAATACCAACCGATGCCATCAGTCCTGTCTAACTTCCGAGTGGGTGCCATTGCCGTGTGTGGAGACATACGTGAAATGTTCCACCAAGTGCTCATTCGACCAGAGGATAGGGACTCACAGAGATTTCTCTGGCGTCAAGGCATTGACGATTTTCCACCATACGTATACGAAATGCTAGTGATGACATTTGGCGCTGCTTGCTCGCCGTTCAATGCAGTCTGGAACAAGTGGTGTAAGATGTTGAGCCAAGCTGTCGAGATTCAGATCCCACGCTACTACTTCCTGCACGCTTTGCCAACGCAGCTCCAGCTTCACATCTTTGTTGATACGAGTGAAGAAGCATTTGCCGCCGTGGCGTATTGGAGATCTGAGAGTCTAGATGGAAAAATAGCCGTTGCATTTGTTTGGGCCAAGACTAAGTGCGCACCATTAAAGCCGATGACCATTCCACGTCTCGAGCTCCAAGCTGCCGTTCTTGGGACTCGCTTGATGCAGACCATCATCGAAGAACACATCACCTTAAGTATCAACCGTTGTGTTCTGTGGACTGATTCCAAAACAGTCGTCAAGTGGATTGGCTCGCAAAACCGCCGCTACAAGCCGTTTGTAGCCCACAGGGTCGCTGAAATCCTTGCCGCAACCGATGTGCCCAATTGGAGATGGATACCTACTCAGGAGAACGTCGCTGATGAAGCAATTCGATCGAACTGCCAGATCGACTTCAGCCCTTCATCAAGATGGTTGACTGGACCAGGTTTTTTAAAACAAAATGAAAGCCTGTGGCCTGCTGACTATGCCAATGTCAGTCATAATGAGGATAAGGAAGACGAAGAACTTCGCCCGAAGTTCGCTCTACTTACCGTAAGTAACGAATTCATAAAATTTTCCGACTTTTCCTCTCTTTTAAGGCTGAAAAGAACGATCGCATATGTCATACGATGCGTTCGTCGGTTCCGCAAACAAACTGATAACGTCAATGGTCTGACAGTAGAGGAACTTCATGCTGCAGATGTTGTGCTATGTCGCCGCGCACAAGCTGAGGTTTATGCAGCCGAAATCAGCCAAATCAAAGATGGTCAATGCCTGGCCAAAGGAAGTTCTTTGAGTAACCTATTCCCGTACGTCGATGAGGAAGGTGTCCTACGTGTCACTGGTCGGATCGATGCAGCCAGCTGGCTTCCGCATGACACAAGACGACCGATCATATTGCCGCCTGATCATGCGTTCACTGAACTGGTAGTGACACATCATCACTCCAAAATGAAGCACCAGAACGTTGAGGCCACTATCTGTGAAATCCGTCGTCTCTATTGGATCCCACGCCTTCGACAAGTTTTGCGCAAGATCATTGCCAGATGTTGCTCGTGCAGACTAGAACGAGCTAAGCCCGTAGCACCATTGATGGGACCGCTGCCTGAAGATCGTTTGACGCCGTATGTCAGACCATTTACATATACCGGCCTGGATTATTTTGGGCCACTCACAGTCGCTATTGGTCGTCGAGTAGAGAAGAGATGGGTGGCATTGTTTACATGTCTTACTGTTCGTGCCATACACCTAGAAGTCGCTTGTGACCTGTCAACAGATGCATGCATCCTAACAATCCGTAACTTCATCAACCGACGAGGAGTGCCCGTCCGTATCCGAAGCGACAATGGAAAGAATTTCGTCGGCGCTGACCAGCAAGCGAAACGTTTCGATGAGGTGTTTGACTGCAGCCGTATTCAAAATGAGTTATCAGCCAAGAATGTTGAATGGGTTTTCAACTGTCCTAACAACCCGTCTGAAGGAGGTATCTGGGAACGTATGGTCCAGTGCGTGAAGAAGGTACTAAGACACACACTGAAAGAAGTATCACCCCGCGAGCATACGTTACAATGCCTGATCATCGAAGCGGAAAATGTCGTGAATTCACGACCCCTGACGCATCTACCAGTTTCCGTTGAGCAGGAAGAGCCACTCACGCCAAATCACTTCCTTCTGGGAACAGCAAACACTGCCCAAACGCCAAGTGGAAGTGAGCCATTTAAGAAGCTGTGTACCCTGGGAAAGCAATGGCGAATCGCCCGCCAGCTCCGAGACAGGTTTTGGAAGTGCTGGATCCTGGAATACCTACCAACTTTGACGCGAAGAGCCAAGTGGTGCCAAATGACAGAGCCGTGGAAGGAAGGAACCTTGGTATTCATCTGTGACACGAACATGCCAAGAAAGCAGTGGTGCCGAGGAAGAGTGATAAAGGTCTATCGGGGCGTAGATGGCGTGGCAAGACGAGCTGATGTCCACACCAAGTCTGGAGTGTTACGCCGCCCAGTTTCTAAGTTGGCCGTTCTTAACGTGGATAGTGAATCGGACTGATTCACGGGGGCGGGGATGTCGAAGAACGCCCACCGAACGCAACACCGAAACAACAAACGAACAGAACTCACCGAACAGAACTTTTCATGTATGCAGCAACGCCACCTAGCCGAGAGTTGATCAGCTATACTTTACTTACTCGTCGTAGTTTGCGCTCACCACAATCGTTCATTTTGTTCGCCTTCTCACAGACGAATATGAACCTTTGAAAGCAACAGTCGTGGGAGTGCAAACTGCGGTAAGTAAATTAATTATGAACATATATAAAACCAACTCATTTGTATTTCTGTATCTTCTGATAGAAATAAAATACTACCTAGTACTACGTACTTATACTTATTGAATTGCCGAGTATTATTTTCGAACACCACGACTGGGTCGCTGAACGGACAAAGTGTCGAAGAACGCCCACCGAACGCAACACCGAAACAACAAACGAACAGAACTCACCGAACAGAACTTTTCATGTATGCAGCAACGCCACCTAGCCGAGAGTTGATAAGCTATACTTTACTTACTCGTCGTAGTTTGCGCTCACCACAATCGTTCATTTTGTTCGCCTTCTCACAGACGAATATGAACCTTTGAAAGCAACAGTCGTGGGAGTGCAAACTGCGGTAAATAAATTAATTATGAACATATATAAACCAACTCATTTGTATTTCTGTATCTTCTGATAGAAATAAAATACTACGTACTTAATATCTCACTTTCTACTACCGAGTTGCCGAGTATTAATTTCCAACACCACGACTGGGTCGCAAAAGGCACAAATGATTTCTGCAGAAGCTGCATGGACGAGGAGGAGGAAGAAACCGTTTAACACCTTCTTTGCTCATGCCCTGTACTACTTCATAGGAGGAAAACTCATCTCGGTGAATTCTTCTTCGATGATACTAGCGACCTAGCTTACATAGACCCTAAAAGTCTTTCAAAATACATTAAAAGTTCCACGTGGTTCGACTAGCAGGTGATTAACCGGCTAGTCCCGTAATGGAAGATTAATAAGTGATCAACTCGTTAATCTTACATCGGGTTTCTGAGATCAGTAGGTGATTAACTTGCTGATCTCTGCGTTATCACAATGGGCCCTTGTGGCCTAAGTGTGTCAGGCAATGTACTCATTGACTGACAATCACTTCCACCTAACCTAACCTACAGCTTTTCCAAGTTTCATAAAACGATGAAATTTGTGCAATTTATAAATTAAATTGTAGAAAGTAGTATTTTTGCACCTCAAACTACTTATTTTTTTCGATCTTAGAGCTCTCAACAGTGTTTTATAACATGTTCAACAAAATTGTTTTTTGCTGTAGCAAATGCCACTTTAGCCATAGCTTAGACAACCAATTTCGGCGTCTAAAGTTAGACGTTCCTTAGACAGCGATGAAAGTGTTTATAAATACGATTTGGAGTTGGACACTGTTCTTAGAGCTGTCCAAAGTTAGACATACTTTGGAATGGGATTATAAAGACTGAAAGTGTCCAGCAAAGAATACCTTCGTAAGTTAAACTTTACCCACCCCTGACAAAGATCTCCTTCCAACCAAATAAATGGTAAAAAAAAACATGGGTTTTCGGTTCTTAAAACTACGAAATCACTACACATGTACCTAGAGTGGGTCAAAAAAATCGATTTTTTTTTTACAAATGCTACGAAAAAATGGGTTGCTAGACTCCTTAAAAAAATTCTCAAAAAATATGAGCTCTTAATTTTAATATTTAGGTCCTCCGCATCGCAGTTTTGTATATTTTCCTCAGTCCAATAGAAAAAAATTCATACCTCGTCATTTATCCATTGAACAGAAAAATGTTTCAAAAGAATCTTTTAGGAAGTTTAACGCTCTACTAAAAAGGTATCTTGTGTTTTTTCCGTAAACCTCACCATTTGAAAGATATTAAGGATTTAATTTTGGTTATTTTAGGACAAATTTCATTTTTGTTTATGAATTTTATTACTCGACAATAAATGATTTTTACAAAATGCGCAATGCAAATTTTTGTTGAAAATTAACTGCTCTATTAAAATGGTTTTTAATGTTTTGGCTATGAAACTAACCGTTCAAAAGTTATTCATCATCAAACTTTCAAATGTACGGTTTTTTAAAGTTTTTGATGAGATATTCGAAAAATTTCAATTTAATTTATGAATTTTATATGAATTTCATTTCTTGTCATTTGGTGTGTTTTTTTTCTCAAGCCTATAAAGGCTTGATCAAATAGAGAAAAAAAAAACACGATTTAGCAATTTGGTAGCACTACGTATTTGGCATAATTATGACGTTTGAGTGCCAGCTTCAAAATAAATTTAAACAAAAAAACTGAAATTGCATAAAAATTATTTATTAACGTAAGCATCTTATTTATCAAATTCCCAAAACGATCACGTTCTAGTTGTTCCCGTACTTGAAGAACTTGTAGAGCTCTTATTACTGCTTCCGGTCGTCCAGGGATAGATTCCGGTGTCAACTGCTTAACATTCTCTGATCCAGATACACGTTGTTCTTCTAACTGTTGAATTTGTCTTTCTAGTGACCGTACGTATTGAAATGTCTGATCACTGAGAGTTGAACGCAAGTGATTATCCGGATATTGCCGCTCATAGTTTCGCAGAGCATACTGTTTCTTCAGCATTTGTACTAGAACTACTACCATCGCCATCATCACGTAATGCTCCACGTATTGGAGTACTACAGTTGACACAAATTGAATTTGTGGCAATATGGGCCCCTTCTTCATCTAAATAAAGACAAAGTTCAATAAATTATCTGGCATTTTCACTTTTATTTTTCCATTTTATTCACTACGATGAATTTAGTGTGTCGTTTTGATAAATTAAACTTTAAAAATAGGCCACATAATTAGTCGGCATATCTATCTCCACTCAGGATAGATATGCACAATATCTTCATCGATCCATGACTTGAACTTCAGTACATGCAACGATGCATGTTACTCTTAGTGCAGCTTCACCTCCTCTGGCTCATGTAGAGTATAAACTAGTCCACACTGCTTATATTATCTAGCTAAAAATTGCTTTTGGCCTGCATCAATTCGATATTGATTCAAACCATGTCCACCCACCCAAGACCTAGCTGCCGCCTTGCTCCACGAAGTCTGCCTTAACATCGGCTGCTGTTGTTGTTGGGGCTGTTGCAGTTTCTGCTATTATTGTTGTGGCATTACCTGCTGTTGTTGCTGTTGTAATTGTTGCTGCATCTGTTGTTAGGTCATTGCACATAGCAGCCATTGGTTTCATTTGTGAACCTTGTTGAGGCTGTTGCTGCTGTTGTTGTTGTTGGGACTGTTGCAGTTGGATACTTTTCATTCCTACAGCAAGCGAGCCCTTGTAATCGTCAATTTGATCCTGCAACGTAGATTTTTAATTTAATAAGATGTTTACAAACATTTGAATGTTTTGTCATTACATCACCAATTAACATTACCTCATCTTACCTGAATGCCATATATTTATGTTTTCATAATAAAATTCATCAGGAGCAGAGCATGTAATTAAAGGTTATATGAATCTATAAGTTTTTTAAAATAAGAATATCTTTATTTTATTCAAGTTAAAAAAATCTACCGAGATCTCTTATGAGGTCTTTCTCGTCCGGTATCTCACTTATGATTAATTTTACAATGTTCTTAATACTAGGTCGTCTCCAATTTAGTATGGTATGTATGTATCTTATATTTATGTATGGACAATGATCATGAGACAATATCGATCTTGTCTGTCGGATGTTTATGTTTATGTTAACTTTTATTAAAGGTTTCATATGACATCAAATTGATGAGTCTGCTATGCATATCGTTAACTCCCCTCTTACCCTGGAAGTGATCGTCCCGATCGCTCTTCTATTGCTTTCCTGGTTTCTTGTAAACATTTCAATGATGTCATTTCAAATATTTTTCGGTTTTCTTTTTCCTGTCTCAACTAGTAGATTTTCAATATTTTAATAACAATAAAAAAGCTAAGTACTAGAACAATATTCAAAGTTATACCATACAATATTGGATGTTCTTTAATATCTTTAATATAAGGTCTTATGAGGTCAATGTTGGTAAATTTAAGCTTTTCGTCACTTGATTCTAAATATTTCAAAATGTTTAATTCAATTGGTGAATTTAATTTCATATGTTTCAAAATGTCTGTTCTTTTATTTTCATATCTCTTAGAATTAATAGTTACATTGTTCTTAAAATGAATAAGATATATACCTATGTATATTTTTTCATTTATTGTGGTTTTTCCACTTACAAAAATAATACCGTCTTTAATTATTTTGACCTCTGGATTTTTTTCTTTTATTTTGTGACAATCGGCTTTCTTATTATTTAACAAATTCGTTAGGCAATTACTTTCATTATTTACTTTACAATATATGTCATTTAATTCCTTAATGCAATTTGCCATTTTATATTTTTCTTTATATAACACAACTTGATTGGGTAATGATAGTTTTCCATCACCAACATTTATACTTTCAACAATATATTTTTTATTTATTTCCTTAACTAGTGGGTATTCAATATAAATTAAAATTAAATCTTTATTCTGAATTATCTTAAAGTCGGATGCATCTAACACATCAGCTATCGAAACTGGTAAAGTTTCAGTATTGATTATTTTATTCAAATCATTCATATTTAAAATTACAGTATTCAAAATTTCATTCTTACTCAGATTAATGGCATTTATTATTTCACGTAAGTCCTCTATTATCAGTCGTAATACTAAATCGTTCTCTTTGTATATTTCGTTATCTTCTGCTGCTGGTTTCTCTATAGCCTTAAATATCTGTGAGTTGGTCTGGTATTGTTTATTATTAGATTCTATTAACTCTTGCAACTTTGTTTCAATTCTAACTTTGTCGTCGTGATCTGGACTTCCGGATATCCATTTCCATAATGTGCCAATTTCATTAATACCTCTTTTGGATCTATTTCTTATCGTTAATTGCTCTAGCAATCTGTCTGCTGTTTCTAGATTTCTAAGTTCTAACTTGGTCAGTCGAGTATTTTTTCCTTTTATGTTATTCAAAATGTCCCTGTAATATGTCAAGTTAATTACATGATACAATTCTCCAGTATCTTCGTATAATGCAGCAGGTCCGTCCTCTATTAGAATGTATTCCTCTGAACTATAATTAGTTATCTGCACTTGTGCAGATGTTGTGGTTAGTAATGCCAAAAATCTCAAAACTGTACTTACATACATCTGAAATTTAATACAAATAAAATGTTTATTTCTTTATGTTGTCTTTATGTATAATCCTGTCTTTACTGTCAACTACAACCCTTCCTCTATCCTCTTTAACAATTCGCTTTTTAAATAAAGGTTTAACTTTACCTTTCCTACGTGTTGATTTTTCGTGTATCTTTTGTCCTGGCCTAAACTCAATTTCAGTTCTATTTTTATTGAAATAAGAAAGATCTTTATCTTGTTTTGTTTTCAATACATCTGTAAGAGATTTAAACTTTTCAAAGTTATGGAAAACCTCTAATGGTTGTTGATTCGTTACTGAGTGAATAGACTCATTATATTTCTTTACTACAAATGGCATAATAAATTTTGTGTCTGCATGAATTTCTGTTTTCGTAATGCGTATTAGTTCTGTTAGTGTGCTATGTACTCTTTCAATCATTCCGTTGGTTTTGCTATGATTCGGAGCTACCTTTTCGTGTTTGACTCCAAATTTTTCTAATTCGAATTCTGCCGTCGGAGTACAGAATGTTCTCTCATTGTCTGTTACCAAAACTTCTACTTTCCCAAACACTGGTAGTGTTTCGATTAGTTTTTCCTTAGCGTCTATTTTACTGTCGATATGTCTAACTATTAAAAATTTTGAAAAAGAGTCTATCATAGTCAAAAATTGATCGTTGTCAATGTAGTATATTTCTGCATGTATGCGTTCCCCCCCCCCCTTTCTTTGGAATTGGAGCCTCTCCAATCTTATATCTAACAGGATGTCTGTCATATTTGTTTTCCTTACAAACAGAACAGTCTTTCGCATAATCAAGTAATTGTTTAAAACTTTCGGGCCAGTAACATTTAGCTGAAATTTGTTTAAAATTTTCTCTAGAGTCTCTATGTGCTCTATTATGTTCCTCTTTCATAATTGTTATTTGCATGTCTTTGTTTGTTATATCTTCTACAAGATTTGAAACGTACGCAAACTGTGTTGTTGGGTATTCGTTTAGTAATTTGTCTTTAATCTTAAATAGAGTCTCTTCTGTTGAATATATTGCGTTTATTCCCTTCCTAATTATTTCTTTCAATTTAGTGAAAACGTCATCATCTTTGTATTTAATAGTATGCCTCCAATATCCTTTATGAATTTGTTTACTATTTATATTATTGGAATCTCCTTCTTCTATAATTAATTGAATTCTGAATCGATTGATTATTCCACCTAACCTTCTAATTTCTTCTCTTGGGCTGCTGTGAGTACTATGTACTGTAGCTAAATCTTCACTATTTTCCATTATATTTATTTCTTGACGACTTAATGCATCTGCTACAACATTTTCCTTACCTGGTTTATAATTTATTATTGGTGCATATTCTTCTATAAATGCTTTCCATCTCTTCAATTTTATATTAGGGTTTTTATCAGATACAGCAAAGCTCAATGGTTGATGGTCCGTGTATATGCGGATTCCAGTTTGACCATATAGATAATTTGTCAAATTTTTCAGACTTCATACTATTGCTAACAATTCCTTTTCATTGGTAGCATAATTTTGTTCAGTTTCAGATAACGTCCTACTTACAAAGGTTATTGGCTTATTGTCTTGGCTTAGTACTGCACCTATGGCTGAGTTACTTGCATCAGTTGTTAAATCAAATGGTTTATCGAAATCCGGTTGATTTAACGCAACTTCTTCTGTAAGCTTATCCTTTAATACCTGAAACGCTTTTTTGCCTTCTGAATCTAATTCAATATTTATCCTCTTACTGTTTATTTTTTCGTTTCCCCGTAAATACTTTGTTAACCCTTTGCTTATCATTGCATAATTTCGGATAAATTTCCTATAATAACCTGATAGTCCAAGAAAACTTCTCAATTGACGTAAAGTCTGTGGTTCGGGATATTCCTTAATTGTTTTTACTTTATCTGGATGGGTTTTTATATGGTTGTAGGATACAACATATCCTAAGAAGTCCACCTATTCCATGAAGTACTTACTCTTCTCACTGCTAATTCTCATGTTAGCTTCTGAAAGTGCTTTAATTATTATTTCAATGTGATGTAAGTGTTCATCATGTGTTCCTGAAAATATTATAACGTCATCTAGATAAACATGACAGAATTTCCCGACGTATTCTCGGAGAATGTCATCCATAGCTCTTTGAAATATGGCTGGAGCGTTTTTAAGCCCGAATGGCATACGATTGAATTCGTATTTCCCGTTGTTGACTGAAAATGCAGTCTTTGGTCTATCTTTTTCATTAACAAGGATTTGATGAAATCCTGATTGTAAATCTAAAGTAGAGAAATATTTTGACTTGCCTAAATTAGATAAAATTACTGAGGTTTCTGCCATGGGATATTTATCAGACTTCGTAAAAGAATTTAATTTTTTGAAATCAATGACCATTCGTAGTTTCTTTGTGCCATCTTCATTGAAACCTTTTTTATCTAGCACCCAAACTGGACTGTTATACGCGCTTCGACTTGGTTTTATAATATCGTTTTTTAATAAATTTTGTATTTCCTTATTAATAAACGCGGAAGCAGATTGCGGATATGGGTATGCTCTTTGCCAAACTGGTTCTTCATTTACAGTTTTTATACTACATTTAACGTTTGTATTATACGGTAAGTAGTTTGGTCTTTCCGTAAAAATTCCCTGATATTTCCTTAAAATTTCCTTCAGTCTTTCCTGATATTCCACCTGCATATGGGTGTTTATTTGAAGACTGTTAACTAATTTATCATTATATATTAGAGGTACTTTGCCTCCGTTGAATTCCAAAAAACTGTCTGCTATATTTATTTTACAATTAGATTGTCTTAACGTATTTATGCCTATTATAGCATCATAGTCTTTTAATTCTTCTAGCTCATAAAAAATTTCCCAATTTCCAAATATGTTTATATCCTGGTACGTATCTATGATACTACTACCATGAACACTTTTTACTTTATTACTTGTCTTCAATTTCTTACACTTATTTATATTTGGTTTAACATAATTATGTGTCGCACCCGTATCTATTAATATTTTATATACTCGTCTCCAATTTAGTATGGTATGTATGTATCTTATATTTATGTATGGACAATGATCGTGAGACAATATCGATCTTGTCTGTCGGATGTTTATGTTTATGTTAACTTTTATTAAAGGTTTCATATGACATCAAATTGATGAGTCTGCTATGCATATCATTAACTCATGTCCTACGAATCTTCGCAGCTTCTGCATCGTCTTCATCCGAATCAGAGGCAAACAGGTCAACACCATCGTCGTCATCAGCTTTGTTTTGAGCTGTAGCAGCGGCAGCATTTACCGGAAATTTATAACTGCTGTCCATTGAAGACAATTTATTTATGTTCTTGAGATTTTACACAATTGAATGCAATTATTCACCCAAAAAAATTTAATTTTAGAAGAAAAAAGGACACAAAGAACTAAATTGCACGGGATGTCTATTGAATTGAGAAATGAGAAATGTCATTTGGTACATTGGGTGTGTTCGGTGAGTTTACTAATTGTACATTTTTGTTAACTAAAAAACATAAAATTGTTCACAATTGTTAGCATATGTATGAATTTGTAGCTACACCAAACAGACCCAACGACAGCTTTCGCCATTTTCGATAACATTTCCAAAAAATAGTTTGGTAGCACATTTTTTGTGTTCGGGCTAAGGAAATAAGACCGAATAAATTATGAGGCTAAGGGAAGCCCATATAGTTAAATTTTTGTTGTATTTAGCACTTGAATTTTTTTAAGCCGTATAGGCTTGAGAAAAAAAACACACCTATTAATATAAGTATTAATTGAGTTTTATTTTCACAATTCAAACAGATGAAATGAAATACAAAACAGAAATTCTCTAGAAGAGAAATTTTTCCCAGGATCGTGATTTCAAATGATTAAAAATAAAATGTTTAGAATAATTGAAGAAAAATTTTGATAATTTCGAAAATAAAACTCAATTAATACTTATATTAATGACAAGAAATTAAATTCATATAAAATTCATAAATTAAATTGAAATTTTTCGAATATCTCATCAAAAACTTTAAAAAACCGTACATTTGAAAGTTTGATGATGAATAACTTTTGAACGGTTAGTTTCATAGCCAAAACATTAAAAACCATTTTAATAGAGCAGTTAATTTTCAACAAAAATTTGCATTGCGCATTTTGTAAAAATCATTTATTGTCGAGTTATAAAATTCATAAACAAAAATGAAATTTGTCCTAAAATAACCAAAATTAAATCCTTAATATCTTTCAAATGGTGAGGTTTACGGAAAAAACACAAGATACCTTTTTAGTAGAGCGTTAAACTTCCTAAAAGATTCTTTTGAAACATTTTTCTGTTTAATCGATAAATGACGAGGTATGAATTTTTTTCTATTGGACTGAGGAAAATATACAAAACTGCGATGCGGAGGACCTAAATATTAAAATTAAGAGCTCATAATTTTTGAGAATTTTTTTAAGGAGTCTAGCAACCCATTTTTCCGTAGCATTTGCAAAATAAAAAAATAATCGATTTTTTTGACCCACTCTAATTGTACACATACCTGCCAAAATTGCATGCCATTTGTAATCACTGTGCTGTTATATGTTCCCCTTGTCTGGATATGCATCTAAATGTTAAACACAGTGCTCACAGTGATTAGGTATTTATATTTATGTCGACGAATGGCTGGGTCGCTATACTTAATTCAATTAATCTCAAATTCAAGCGATTGCCTAAAAAAATACCTTCATCTCTACCGAATTAATTTGTTGTTCATTTTTCTGCTTCCCACTCATCAGTTGTTACATCATAATACGTACTTTGTACATACTTTATCCTTCGCCTTCGAAGCATATTTGTAATCAGATTATCGCACAGTTCTCGACTTTTGTTCAATAAATAATTCAGACAAACATAAACGAAATAAACAAAATCCTGAAAGGAAATCCAATCCCATTCATTATACCCAAACCACATTATCTACACTGAAGTAGACCAAGTCTCTGTACTCTAGACGACACACCCAACATAGTGTATGAAAGGTAAAAGTTAGCGATATCCACACGCACCACTCCACTCGTTCAATGTAAACGCACAAGCTTAATTAAATGACTCGAAAAATTACTTTATGCATTCTCCAACGCCCCGAGCACTGGTTGCTTGCTCTTTACTTAAACACAAGCTCATGTTACACAACAAATTAAACCAAACCAGTATAACCATTTGTGCTTAATTATTCGCATTGTGTGCGACCGTATGCTCGGCGAATCTGTTTCGCTTGTCAGGAATTGACCCCGAAAAAATAAAAACGAACAGTGCTTCACACTGGACCGATTGAATATGCAAATTTAGTGACGTTTAATTACCTGCAATGTGTGTTAATTTGAGATTTAATAAGCAATATTGTCGCATTGCTGGCGACTTTCAAATGAAGCGTGGCTGCAAGGACACCACCCACTAGTGTAGCCCTTTGCAACTGACGGAAGCGAGTGAATTTAATTAGTCGAATATGAAAATTAAGAAACAATGTGCATGCAAAGCAGTACAAAGTGCGAACGAGCAAGGCACTGACTGATTGAGTTTGAACATGGTTCGGAGTAATTTACACTGGGGTTCGTTGGGAAAAAATTGACAGTTTATAAAAGACGAACGTATGAGGTGTCGAAAGTTTGTAGAAAAGTTATTTAATTTGCATTCAAACTAAAAAAAAACGATGCGAGGGAAATAAATGGAGCTATAAAAGTAAATTGCTTTGGCGGAACTTTGATGTTAGTATATTTTTATTATTTTTATTTATTTTTATAATTTAAGGAAAATTGGATTGAAAAGTACGGGTAAAGGAAATCAGTCTTATATGAGACTTGCTATGCCAATCGATTTTGAAGTAAATGAGTGGAATGAATTCGTTTTAAACTAACCGCAAACAGACAAGTTTTAATAACTAAATAAAAACAATTTGTTTCTTGCTGTTTTACTTCAGTAGGGTCATCATCGCATCGGATCATATTTCAGATTCGGGGTTTGGAAAACATCTTTTTTTCATGTGAGGAGAACGAAATTACGAAGTGGCTTAACGATGAACCCTTCTTGCGAAATATGAATAAATATTGTGGTGCAACAGATCAGCGAAACCCGGGGCCAGCGCATTTATCTCGAGGAAACCATATGAGGAACGGATGGAACCTACTTTTTTGCCGATTCCGAACGTTTAATCAAGAAAGCGCTTTTCACGGCATGAAACATTGAAAGGCTTAAGACTTCCTCGCGAAAGATAATACCCTTGGTAAAACATTTGGATGTTTCTGGGATTGGAACCTCAAACTCGCACGTAACAGGCTGACATGCTGACCATCACGCATTTAATTTTCAATAATTGATTTCTAAAAAATGAGTTTTAAAAATTAGTGTTTATGTTTTTCTAATAGTTTAACCCCTGCGACTGGTAGTCTGACAGACACCACAAAGCCTAATATCTTCTACATTTCGCTGTTGTACTTAAATTAGGAAAAATATGGACTATTTGCAAATGTACGTATAACAATTGTATATACAAGTTCCAAATTTTTTCTCATTCGAAATGTTACAGCGAAATGACAGTTTTTTTTTGTTGTGTAGTGTCGCAATACTACCACGTCAAGTCAGTCACAGAGGGTTATGAAAAACTTCCACGATGCAGTTTCTGCAGAAGTAAGTCAATAGGAACCTTGTCAGATGTTCTTATCACCGTGGCATCTTGCTTCAGAATCAGTGCTCCTCTTCTGTAACTATCGTATAGAGTTTCCTGCTGTTAAGCTGTTCTGCCGTCTACTTGAGAGATAATCCACTATTCATGAAAACAGCACCGATCGGCTGTATGAGACGGTGATATTCAATGAAGATTTCAAGTTTTCGTAGAGGGACCATACGACCTCTTCAGTGATTACACTGCACCAACTACCAACTACTTCCACTTCGGGTTTTGAGCCATCTATGTTGTATGTAGAATTGAATTACCTGTTAAGAATTCCTATCAAGAATTTTAATTCAAAACCGATGAAAGATTATTGACATTTTTAATGACTTCCTCAAAATCAGGTTAAGAAGGGAAGATGCGGTAGAAACTTCCAGGATATGTAAGACAGTTTCTATCGATTTTCCCCTGAGCATTGGGCTGCACAAGATGAGATGATTGGAGTCATTAGTAGAGTGCAATTGAATTTGAATCAATTAATCCAGCGTCTTAAACAGTAATGATTATGACAGATTACAGGATATTTGGCGAAAACTCTAACAGGTTAATTTTCAGTTATCAAATTATAGTATGAATTCATAAGCATCAAGATGCACAAAAGTTTTCAAAATTTCAAAAGACTGCCCTCGAAGAAATCAGGCTAACTTCGACAAAATATTGGGAAGGATTTAACAGAATCGAAAACATCTTTTATAAACACAGCGACCACCGACCAGTTTCCTTTAGAGCATTTCGGAAATACCCAACATCGGAGTCGAGTAGGTTAGTGAGGCAGCTCTGAAGACTTCAAAAAGACAAAGGTTTTGGTCCATACGAGATATCATACGAGTTTAGTTCAAAGATGAGATGAGATGAGTGTTTAGATGCCTCACGATTCTGATCTCCTAAAAATATCGTGATTCCTTGTTGTCGCATGTTGTGCTGGTTGACTTCAAAAAAGCATTCTATTAACAACCATAAAATCTGATATGGGTTGCTTCAGACAATCATAAATTCTTGAAACGTGTGTCCACGGACCACGGATGATTGAGGATATCTGCCAAAGCTTAGATTGTTCAGCTGGAGTAAGCCACATTGGGTGTACAACGAAACGTCTTGAATCCTCTGCTCTTTATCCAGTCCAAGGCCACATTCTGGAAGATAAAGCACAGAACACGCTAAACCTACACAGGTTTAGCGTGTTCTGTGCCAGCCAATGGCGACTCGCCATCAATATCAATTTGAGTTTCGTGCTCAGACAACCACCAGAACATATTTGACATCAGAGACCGCCCTACTGTTGTAAAGGACCTCATTGGGATAATATTTTTTGTACTCCGACTCTGGTGTTCTGTGTAATCCAAGACAGGTACGCAGACACTGTCTCTCAAACACCCGAAACTTTTCCATCTGAGACGCTGTAACATTGAACCACACAGGGCACCCATAGACAATCATGGCCTTATGAGGGCCAGGAAGCAAATCACTTTCACTCTGCTATCAAGTTGTCTGCTGTGAAACAGTCGCCTTGTCAGAGCAAAAGCTCCTCTAGCCCTGGCCAGAACCGCATCCATATGTTTGTTAAAATATAGATACTGATCTAGCCAGAGGTATTTGACTACTACTTTGCTTGGCAGTGGGTGGCCATGTAGATCAACGATCACCAGCTTGCGCCAGTTCTTTCTCGTATCATGTGAGGCCCGAACCAACAGATTTCTAAACACAATTGTTTCCGATTTCTGAAAGTTGATTTTCAACTTCCAATCATCGCAATATTGCTGGATCGTTGAAAATGCTAAATAAAATAGGCGAATTCAACGGCACCATGAAATAACTTATACGGAAATAACTTATATAGCAGTTATTACGGTTTAAACCGTAATAACTTATATATGAATTATTGCGTTTTCAATCCGCAATAACTAATATATAAGTAATTTCGGTTTTAAATCGTAATAACTTATATATAAGTTATTACGATATGAAACCGAAATTACTTATATATTAGTTATTGCGGATTGAAAACGCAATAATTCATATATAAGTTATTACGGTCTAATGTCGTAATAAAATATATGTCTCTAGTCTTAGTCTCTATTTTTCACTCCTATGAAGGAAAATGCATTCATTGTTCTTCTATATTGAATTAGTTATTTCGGTTTCATGTCGTAATAACTTATATATGAATTATTGCGGATTCAACCCGCAATTACTTATATATAAGTTATTGCGGATTTAAAAACGAAATAACTTATATATAAGCTATTGCGGTTCCATATCGTAATAACTTATATGACCGTTATCATATAAATTACTACGGTTTGAAACCGTAGTAACTGCTATATAAGTTATTTCCGTATAAGTTATTTCGGGGCCCCGAATTCAACGCCCCCTGTTGTAGACCGTTCTGTATTTTAAAAGTTCTGGTAGAAGTTATATTGCAACTTTTCACAACAAACGGTCTACCATGAAGCATGTCATTCAGAATATAAAGCAGTGGTTTACTCATGCCATACCTGATCAACTTATAGAAAAAACCGTCTAACCAAACGGTATCGAATGCCTTCTCCAAGTCAACCAGACATGCTCCCGTACAGTGCTTTTTAGCCTTGTTCCATTGAATATCAGATACTAGTTTAGACGCGGCATGTATGGTATCATGACCCGCCTTAAAACCGAACTGATTTTCCGGAATAATATTTTTGTCCTTAGCCCATGTGGACAGTGCTCTATTGAGAACCTTCTCGAATACTTTGCTGATACTCGGAAGAAGACTAATTGACCGGAGATTTGTTGGATTGGAACCATCCTTCCCCTTTTTAAGGAGAGGATGGACCACTGCCGTTTTCCAACGCACTGGATAATATGCGTTATTCAGAGCATTGTTAAACAACTTGGTGTATATGTCCACCGCTTCCGAAGGGAGGTTTCGCAGCACAACAAAGCTATCTAAAACCGGAATGCGTGCCGACGCACGGCTGAAAACCCCGATCAGTGGCGTTAATGACGATTGCGGTCAGTTTTCGCTTTTGATAGCAATAACTTAAGCAACTGTAATAAGTGATTTTGGTGATTTCAGTGAACATTTGAGTCAAAATGTAGAAATAATGAAGCTTAGTTGCAACCAGGTGCCAGAAAAATAGCGACGACACGCCGACGGACGCTACGGTTCCTGTGCCCCTATTCTGTAACTATCGCATCGATAACATCGTTCGAGAAGCAGTGAGAACCGGAACGAAATTTCTGGAAAAGGGTTTATGGTCTAAATTAGCTTGTGGACAAAATGGCTTGCTGCTTTATTCCTCGCTGGTCCTACTTAATGCAACACGAGTCTCAACTACAATTGAATTAGAGTGGATAGTGCGCATAGAAGCATGGGTATGGGCAATGGTCTTAAGCGGGGAATACACAATACAATTATCGTACCGATAATATAATCGTTCATCGCCTGGAATGATTGTATAGTGTGTATGTGTATACAAAAAATTTCGATTGTTTCGACATCGCAATGTCGAATGCCTTGAGCTGAAAACCAAATGCGATCCAGGTCGCATACGGCGATTTCTTCGTGTATTCCCCGCTTAAGATAGCTAAATTATAAATGAGAAAGAACAAATTAGCTAAGAGAAGCAGATGCGGTTCCCGAAACGTAACGTTTTACCTAAAACGATTCTCATTTCACAACACATTTACTCATACGCCACAGTTCAATCAACTCTAATAGCTGATTGGCAGATATCTTCCCTTTTAATAAACACATTGAGAACATAAAACCAAAATTGAAATTGTCATAAAATTAATTGGCCAGATCTCGAACTTATTGCATAATTAAAATTTTCAATTCATATGCGTTACACTCAGTTTATTTTTACCGCTCTATCTGTTGGTAAAAATAATGATACTTTTGGAACACTCTTGTAATGACTGCCAATATGCAGAGTGTGCTGTCCACCACAGTTGTGGCGCTTTTGGTTGTTTCATCATTGATTGGTGTTTGCTGCAAGGTATTGAGCTTCCAAAATCTGATTTTTATTTCTTAAATAACCAACACCCACTTTTAGTACTCAGTAATTGAAATCTTCGACATTCGAATTAGCACAGATAGGAAATTTCTCAGCACCGAAGTTGCCATCCACAATCGATCGAATTTTGATGTCAACGTTACGATATATCAAGACTTGGTCGGGCACAATTTATTCATGAGCATCCATTTGAAGGCCAAGATCGGTGGCAAATACGTGACCATTCGACGATGGAAGAAAATCGAATTGTGTCGTTTCTTGAGCGGTGAAAATCGTGATCCCATCTTAAACTATATGTTCGAAAACGCTTTGAAAGAAACAACAGAATTGATGTGTCCACTTAAAGCCGGTACGTTCCTCATAAAGGATGCATATCTGGATGCCGAAAAAACTCCACCTTTCATCCCACGATCCCGGTACAGATTCTTCTTAGAAATATCACAAATGATAGGTGACTCTGTCAAAATGTTGAGCATGAAAATCGAAGCTGGTTTCGCTAAGGCCTAAAAATGCGTCTTTGTTTTTGTCATCCACTGTTGCCCGAGTGTTTTGTTCTACACGATTCAATTAAAAAAAAGTGCGCAAAATGTTAAATAACAATAAAATATTTTTTGAAATATGCAAATAGAATTGTTTATAATTACATAACAGTCGTTGTAATTACTGCTACATGCTAGTGTGTAAAGGTACGTTCTTTTACAGTGCGAGGACATAGGACATACATGGTGCAATCAATTGCATTTGCATACGAATCGAACCTTGTGCTCCTTGCGTTGTATGGAAACATTGCGATTCGTTGTCATAATTACACAGCAGTTGAATAAATTATAAACTAAATGAATGAAGTGAACGAAATTCTAGCGGAACAATTTTTGTTCTGCGTGGAATTACATACTGACCTAAAAAATAAAACGCACAGATGAATCACCACCTCCTGTTCTTCAATGTTTGCTTTTCGGCCTAAATATGGTTGTCAAATGGGATTGCCGACCTTTACTTTGAATAAACTTCAGTTGTTAAAACAAAAATTTGCAGTGGAAGTTGGTATTTGGTTTAGTTAATAAATTCAACGGGGTGCTGTTTGTAGCATAAGACCGTGGTATCTTTCTTTATGATTAAGTTGATTGCTTGTTTGAGGAGTAAAAAAATGTCAATTCTAGGTCTAAAACTTATTTTGTTCCGGATGCAGAATGAAATAGTCATTTTATGAGACTCTTCATCGTTGACACAACGTCTAACCAATTGTATGGGAACTGGGAACCACCTTTCTTGTAAATCAAAATTTTTGCTTTCTGAGACCCAAAACTACTTTAAACTCGAAGTGATAGAAATCACGTCAGCAAATATCATCTTCGTTAAGAAAAAAAACAAAAATAAATTCACATTACAATTGATAGTAGCAGGACCAAAGTTCAAAGTGTTTCAGTTGAAAATAAATATTTTATAGTAAACGAGCGTCTTTCTTAAACAAAAAACTCACCAACCAACCTCTCAAGCATTCCCCCAGTCCTCATCTTCAACAGAAAACATATTTCAATATCATCAGTTGAATCGAAGTTAAGTGCCCTTACTACCCTTCCATACGTCATGTTACTGGCTAATTTGCATATAAAATACTTTAAAATGTTGTCAAAATAAATGTTATCGAAAATCACTTAGCACTTTCAAAATCATTTCACCTCAAATGACACGTCTGGATCATCCCTTGTTTCATACAAAAAAAAAACAACGACAACATCATCCTTGATATGCGAGGGAATATTTTTGAAAATATTCTACATCCGACCTATGCGAAAGTCAAGTGGCGTAAAAAATTCTATAAAACTTCAACAGATTGGCTATGAATATAAATTGAGCCTAATGGAATCCTTGATAGAAAACCGAGTTAGTATAGTTAGCATATTTTTGCATCAAGTGCCCTTCGCACTACACACAGCCATCCCTTTCGTTTTTTGGTGGCTAAATATTTTGATATTAATTTTTATACGACCCTTAACGATTTTTGAAACAGTAGAACATTCTTAATCAACCCCTCTGGTGCACACCACCGACTCGACTGCCGCATGTATCGGAAGTAAAATGTTTTACAATCAATTAGTGAAAAGGAGCGAAAATTATGAATTTGATTAGCTTTATTTTTAAGGGCTGGGTTAAGGGAGCAATGGATTGGTAATTGCATGTTGCAAACTAAATATAAAATATGAACATTTGATGATAAGTTAAATTCAAGATATGAGCTAATTAAATTAAAATGCAATTATAGGAACTTCTCGTACTAGGCAAGCTTTGCAATCGTGCAGAAAAAAAATTTAAATAACAACTAAACATGATGAACGAAAAAGTGGGTCCTGAAATTCTGTCTATCTGTATGTTTGTTTGTCCGTAAATAAATCTACAGCCTGAACCGCTTAACCGATTTTCTTCAAAATTTTTAGTTATGGTCTATGGGTCAGCTTACAGAGGGGTTTATGGAATTGGGTCTCTAGGTCTTGAAATAACCGTTACCGCCGTACAACTTATGTGATGAAGATGATACTTATTTTTCTCGATAAAGGAAAGGCTCTAACGATTTGAGTGAGAGATAAGATTTTAGTTGTTTTTCTCGTAAATCTCGATTTTGACAAAATTTCATGCTGAAGAAATTCTAGGTTTGCTAAAAACAACTGTATATCAACATTTAAAAAAGTTAAATTTTTGAAATTTTTATTAATACATTAAGAAATTTTGGATTTTTTTGAAATACTTTCAAACTAGTGTCTTAGATTTTATTCAAATCTTTTGTCCAAAAATCTTCTAGCCAAATTTTAAAATTTGCTTTCTTGATTTTTAAGGAATATCTTTTTAGAAAAGTAAAAAATAAAAGACCGGTTTCTTAAAGACTTACTTCTTACTTAGGTGGGCATTACAGTTCGGGGTGAACCTGGGCCTCAACATCCTTCTTGACTACTTCGATTTCGGGCGAGCTCTCTCCAGTTTCGCAATCTAAGTCGGTTGAGGTCTTCATCCATCACTTGATTGCGCCACCTAAGACAAGGTCTTCCCCTTCCGCGATTTCCCTGCAATATGCTTTCGAAAACTTGTCGAGCCGGAGCGTTTGGGTTCATCCGCTCTACATGACCCAACCATCGTAGCCTCGCGATGCGTACTCTTCTGGCTATGCCCATGTCGCGGTACAGCTCATACAGCTCGTAGTTGTATCTTCTTCTCCACACATTGTCTTCGCATACGGGACCAAAGATCATTCGGAGAATTTTTCTTTCGAAACGACCAAGAGTTTCCTCATCCGCTTTCGATAAGGTCCGGCGCGGAAGCATATAAAGCAGGATTGGGATGATTAAGGTCTTATACAAGGTTACCTTGGTTTTTTAAAGAACCTGTCTAAAAACTTTGACTAAATGAGATTACTCATTTTCCTATGGAGCTTGGGCCCAGGGCGTACACCTATGAGACTAGAATCAAATGAGAGCTTACGTTCAGCCCGATCTATCTGTGAAATATTTTTGAATTTGGCTTTGGTGATTTTGAGATAATTAGACTAGAGATTGAGCGCCGGAAATGGGAAAATAGCAAGTAGGATAATGATTTAGGCATCATATGAAAGATCATAAAAACAACAAACATTTTTCAAAATGCCTTATATTTCGAGAACAGAGACCTTAAACTTGTTCGAAAAGAAACATTTTCGTTGACGTTTGCCAGCCAATATCTCGAAAATATCAGTGATGACCTATATTTTTTTTCTGCACCACTATAATCCTAAATTGATAACCTTTAATTTGAGTAGCTTATAGAACCTATATCTGGAATAGTGAGGATTCGAGACAAAAATAGGGGAGAGGGGGGGACATTTGAAGACATTTTGCTTCCAACTGTGTATTTGTTTTAGCTATTGGCCTTAAACATAATTTAACTCTTAGAAATTAGTATAAGCTTTAGTCTGAGTCTATTCGTAATTTACGAGTATAAATGATTTCGATTTATTAGTATTTTATTATATTATATTATATTAGTGTAGTGAAGCAAGTAATTATGTTCAAATGTGACCCCCAACAGCCAATGGGTGTTTTGCGGGGAGAAACCACATTTCCCACCAATGGCTTTTTTACAAGAGAAGAGTACCACTTTGGCTTTATTTACTCTCATTCTATATTGGTCTTCCAGGTCAGTTTTTTGTCAAAAATGAGACCTAGACATTTAGCCAGATTTGACAGTGTGAGAATTACCCACTTAATAGTCTGTCTGAAGTCCGGAATTTTGTATTTCCTCGTAAAGAGAACTAATTCCGTTTTTTGGGGATTGATATTCAGTCCACAATCTTCAGCCGAATTATTAAGCTTGCAAAGTGCTGTTTGTAGCAAGTCAGCTAGGGTTTGTGGGTGCTTGCCTGAAACAGCAATTGCTACATCGTCAGCTTAGGCTTTGGTCTTGAAACCTTTGTCCTCTAGGTCGATCAGCAATTTTTTAACCAACCAGGTTCCACAGTAGAGGAGATAGAACCCCTTCCTGCGGGGTTCCTCTATTGGCCATTCTGCTAGTTTTGTAGTTCCCCATTTTGGAACTAATGATTTTGCTGTTGAGCATTGTTGTTATCATGTTCTTGGTGTACTCTTATACATTATAGCCAAGTAGGTATACACACAAATTTATGACTTGGCTCGGAAATACATTTTTAATGAGGTTTTATTTGCACTGTTCAAAGGTACCCCGCGTTAAAAGGTGCCCCTTTCTCCCCTTCATGTTATAAATGAGAAACACTTGATAAGAACAGTGTACTTCCGTGCCGGTTGCCCTGCAAAAGTGCCTATAAGCTTAGAACGCAATTTGAGTCTGGTTTTATTAGCAACTTTTGAAAACCCAAATTTGAATCTTATTTTAGTTCATTGCTACTCCTTTTTCTACACTGAATCCCCATGGTATAGATAATTCGTAGTTTTAAGATGGAAAACGGGATGCGTTCAATTTCTTCATGAGTTTTACAGTTGAGGTAATCAATGTGTTTAAAAAGTTTAGTTAATCTTTAATTTTTTCTCTAAAAATTTTCAAAGGATTTAATTTGTTTTTTTTTTATATACATATGGGGCATTCCACGCCAAATCGGACAATGTTCGACCTCTGCATCTCCGATTTTTTTTTAAATTTTTTATGTTATAGAATAGTACCCATTGAAAAATACCTCCATGATTTTTTTAAATTTTTTTGGTTGAGCCGTTTTTGAGACATCAATTTTTGAAAAAAATCGCTCTTTTTTTTCAAATATCTGTAACTTTGCGAAAAATGGGCCAATCGGAACTTTTTTTTTTTTTTATTTTTGTTTATAAAAACTTTTAGGATATAAAATCAAAAAAAAATTTAAAGTTATATTTCTATAAGATTTTCAAATTTTTACTCTAAAATGTTGATTTCCCAAAAACTTAGCGATCGATTTTGTTGAACATTTTTTCTAAGAAACTGTCACTTATTCCCCAACTTTTTAGTTTAGTCCCGTAATGGGCATTCGATGGGATAAATTTTTTTTATGAATTTAAAAAATTATATGTTCAGTTAAAAAAAAGTTTTTTTTAAATCTTTATTTTTAGACGCCTTGGCACGAGTACGATAACTTTGGCGACAAGAAATAATAACGGTTTTTGGTGGAGGGGTTCAATACAAATCATGTTTTACAAGGGAGGGGGGTCTATCTCCCCCCGTTTAGGTGGTAGGGGCAACTTTATAAAAATTGACTTCAAAAAATATTGTAAAAGAACGGGAACATTTACAGATACAAATTATACTTTTTATAAAAGTCAGAAATCTTCAGCACTTCATAATAAATTTTAAATTGAGTGGTTTCAATTTATAGTTTTTGAAATAACTGACTTCAAAGTCAAAATTTACGAAAAAAAGTAAAAAAAAAAACGATTTGAGTATTAAATTCCTCATGATTACAAATGCAAATAAAAAAAAAATAATTGATGTTGTTAGTTGCTTCAATAAATTTTTCATCGAACGCTGTAAACTACTTTTTTCTATGTTTTGTAGTTTTTGAGATAATTGAAAAATAGTAAAGCTATATTTCTTCTTTAAAACCATCTACATTTATATAAATTAAAGTTTGGTTTTGTGTACGTTCGCTAACCAGCCAAACCGATTGACCGATTTTCTTAATTTTTTTTTTAAATTAAAGAATAGTATGAGTAGAAGGTTTAGGACAAAAAAAAAAATAAAGGAAGTTATTAAAAATAATTAAGTTTCAATTATTTTCTCATGTAAAATTACAATACAAACAGCCTAGATGCTCACAATGCTTTCTATGTATTTTAATATAACTCCTCCTAGATGTATTCCTTACTACATTTTGCGGCTATCAAACAAGCACCTTAAAAATAGAAGCAAAAAAAATTCTATACTTTGCCAAACATGGTGATTTTGTATTTCTAGGAGAAACAGATTAAAGATAAAATCATAGTAAAATCATAAAAAAATCAAACATAATAAAAGAAGTCATTGTCACACAAAAAAAGGTAATCTGGTCAACCGAGCTAATGAGCAGCAAAAAAAACAATACACATACCATTCAGAAAAAAAAAATCAGTTCATATACCTATCTAATGATCGAAGATAAATGGTGTTTGCTGGGAAAACCTATTGCGTTTCCTTCTGACATTTGCGATGGTCCAAATCATCGGAAAAGCATTGGTTTGTTTTTGGGCTAACATATTTTTCATGTTAAAACAGAGGCTCAAAGATAGCAAATACTAGATTTTTCCGATTTTGAACGCCTAATATCTCAGAAACGCGAGCTGTTAGGTATATTCTGAGCTCATATTTAGATTCAGCGAAGCAAAAACCTTTAAAATAATATAGCTTGCTTTTGGCAACAACCAAAAAGTTCAATTTTGTAGACCAGTGTAATGAATGGAAGCGCCAACATGTAACATTTCAAAAAGATCAGGAATGGCAAAAGTATTGCAGCAGTGTAAAATAATTATTTGGGACGAATCCACCATGGCACACAAGAAATCATTAGAAGCATTCAATCGTACATTACAAGGTTTGAGAGGTCTTTTCGGTGGTGCCTTGGTGTTATTTGCTGGTGACTTCCGGCAAACACTTCCGGTTATTCCTCGATCTACTGCTGCTGACGAATAAAGCGGTAGATTGAAATCTTCATAACGTTTTGGAAATATATGAAAACGCTTTCACTCAAATATAAGAGTGTTATTGCAGAATGATTCAACAGCTGAAGAATTTTTCAAGCAATTATTGAGAATTCGAAATGGTTAATTACCTCTTGATATTGATGGTCAAATATGATTGCCAAATAATTTTTGTTCGTTATCAGAATCGAATGCTGCGTAAATACAGAGTTTGTTTCCTAATATTGTAACTAATTACCGAAATTAAGATTGGTTAAGAGAAAGATGAATATTGGCATGTACGATTAGAGATGTTATAAGTATCAATGTGGAAGTTATGAACAATATACCAGGTGTAAGCGTTGCTTATGAATCTATTGACACCGTTATGAATCCGGATGAAGCTGTGAACTATCCAATAGAATTTTTAAATTAATTGGATCTACCAAGTATTCCGCCTTACTATTTTACAATTAAAAGTAGGTATTACAATTATAATGTTAAGAAATCTAAATCATCTAAGATTATGTAATGGCACCAGATTAGTAGTTAAGCGATTAATGAATATGTTATTGAAGCGAAAATCTTAACTGGTAAACTTAAATGCGAAGATGTCTTAATACCACGTATACCAATGATTCCACCTGATTTACCAATTGAATTTAAGCGTTTGCAGTTGCCTATTCGAATTGCTTTTGGCATGGCAATTAATAAATCTCAATGCCAAACGCTTGAAATCTGTGGTATACTTTTGGAACATCCAGTTTTTTCTCATGGCCAACTTTATGTTGGTTGTTCACGTGTTGGAAAACCATCTGCTTTATTCATTTGTACGACCAACTATGGAAAAACCAAAAATATTTCATAGGTATCAAAAAGTATTGAAAACAAGAATATTCAATAAAACACTTTTAAAACAAACAAAAGGAATATTTTGCTTTTTACTTGCGATTATAGGTACTATAAGGCAAGTCTTGCAATCGTGCAGAAAAAAAATTTTGAGATAACTACTAAACATGACATTACGATGATAGAGAATACGAAAAAAGTGGGTCTTACAATTCTGTCTGTCTGTCTGTCTGTCTGTATGTCTGTATGTCTGTCTGTCTGTATGTCCGTCTGTGTGTATATGGATCTACAGCCAGAACCGCTTGACCGATTTTTTTAAAAATTTGTAGTTAAGCTCTGTAAGGTAGCCTACAGAGGGGTTTTTGGAATTGGATCTCTAGGTCTTGAAATAACGGTACCTGCCATACAACCTATATGATAATACTTAGTTTTCTCGATAACGGCTCTAACGATTTTGATAAAATTTTATTTGAAGGATTATTTTTCAATTGTCTTTCTTATGATGCAAAAATTTTTTTTGGGAAAAGTCTAAAAACGGTACCCCCCATAGTACCGTTTTTTTCAAAACCGACTTCCTCGTTAATGGCTCACACGATTTTGATGAAATTTCATATTTAAGAAGTCGTAGATGACATTAAAAATATTGCATATTAACATTTGGAAAATTCTAAATTTTGAAATTTTTATTAATTTTTTTAAAATAATTTTGTTTTTTTGAATATTTTCAAAACGGTATTGCTGATTTATTTCAATTTTCTTGTCAAAACATCTTCTGGCAAGATCTTAAGACTTGCATACCTAGATCTTAAAAAACTTTTTTTATTAAAAAATGAAAAATAAAAAACCGATTTTTTAAAAAACTGCTCTAACGATTTTGGTTAAATATTCAACGTTTATAAGTACTAGCAATTGCAAAAGAATGGCGTTTTTGGATTTGCGATTGAAACTTTTGGAATATTTAATTTTAATTTTTTTCAATATTTTGCGTGATTTAATTCAATTTTCATTATTAAAAAGTAGTTGGCAACCCTGAGCAAACCAAAAATATTTAGAGCGAATACTAAAACCTTTTACTCAGCCTTAATTTTTTGGTATTGGTATTGTGCACACAATCGCAAGTTCGTGCGACCCAGTCGTGCCCATTTTTATTTTCGCCCTCCGAAGCTGGCGGGGTTTTGCTAGTTAAAATATAAGTTTCTTTTAAGATTAGAGAATCTTTTGGTTTTAAAGAAGAAATAGCTTTACTACTTTCCAATTATCTCAAAAACTACAAAACATAGAAAAAAGTAGTTTACAGCGTTTGATGAAAAATTTATTGAAGCAACTAGTTGTTAGTTTCAATATTTTTACTTGCGATTATAGGTACTATAAGGCAAGTCTTGCAATCGTGCAGAAAAAAAATTTTGAGATAACAATTAAACATGACATTACGATGATAGAGAATACGAAAAAAGTGGGTCCTGAAATTCTGTCTGTCTGTCTGTGTGTCTGTATGTCTGTGTGTCTGTCTGTCTGTATATGGATCTACAGCCTGAACCAATGGACCGATTTTTTTCAAAATTTGCAGTTATGGTCTCTGAAGTAGCTTACAGAGGGGTTTTTGGAATTGGGTCTCTAGGTCTTGAAATAACGGTACCTGCCATACAACCGATATGATAATACCTATTTTTCTCGAAAACGGCTCTAACGATTTCGATAAAATTTTGTGTGAGGAATTAATTTTGGATTGTCTTTCTTATGAAGTAAAAAAAAATTTTGGAAAAAGGCTAAAAACGGTACCTCCCATAGTACCGTTTTTTTCAAAACCGACTTTCTCGTTAACGGCTTACACGATCTTGGCGAAATTTTGGATTTAAGAAGTCGTAAACTGTTGAAGAAAGACTGCATATCAATATTTAAAAAAATTTAGTTTTGGAAATTTTTATAAAATTTTTTAAAAAATTTTGATTTTTGAAATTAACTTCAAAACTGTAACTTTGATTTTTTTCAAATTTTTTGTCAAAATAACTCCTACTAAGATCTAAAACTTTGTATTCTCGACTTTTAAAAAACAGTTTTTTAAAAAAAGTGAAAAATAAAAAACGGTTTTTTGGAAAAACTGCTCTAACGATTTTGATAAAATTTTCATCATTCATATGTATTATCGATTGCAAAAGAATGGCGTTTTTAGATTTTTGCTTGAAACCTTTGGAATATTTAATTTAATTTTTTCATTATTTTGCGTGATTTAATTCAATTTCCATAGTTAATGTGTAGTTGGCAACCCTGCACCACAAAATATATTATGAAGAGCTAATACCAAAACCTTTAACTCAGCCTTTAGATTTTGATATCGTATTTAGAACACAATCGCAAGTTCGTGCGACCCAGTCGTGCCCATTTTTACTTGCGATTATAGGTACTATAAGGCAAGTCTTGCAATCGTGCAGAAAAAAAATTTTGAGATAACAATCAAACATGACATTACGATGATAGAGAATACGAAAAAAGTGGGTCCTGCAATTCTGTCTGTCTGTCTGTCTGTCTGTCTGTCTGTATGTCTGTCTGTCTGTATGTCTGTGTGTCTGTCTGTCTGTCTGTCTGTATATGGATCTACAGCCTGAACCGCTTGACCGATTTTCTTCAAAATTTGCAGTTAGGGTCTGTGGAGCATCCTACAGAGGGGTTTTTGGAATTGGGTCTCTAGGTCTTGAAATAACGGTACCTGCCATACAACCGATATGATAATACTTATTTTTCTCGAAAACGGCTCCAACGATTTCGATTAAATTTTGTGTGAAGGATTAATTTAGGATTGCTTTTCTTATGATGTAAAAAAAATTTTTGGAAAAGGCTTAAAAACGGTACCTCCCATAGTACCGTTTTTTTTAAAACCGACTTTCTCGTTAATGGCTGACACGATCTTGACGAAATTTTGGATTTAAGAAGTCGTAAGCTGTTAAAGAAAGACTGCATATCAATATTTAAAAAAACTTAGTTTTGGAAATTTTTATAAATTTTTTTAAAAAATTTTGATTTTTGAAAGTAACTTCGAAACCATAACTTTTATTTTTTTAAAATTTTTTGTCAAAATAACTCCTTTTAAGATCTAGAACTTTGCATACTCGACTTTTAAAAAACAGTTTTAAAAAAAAAGTGAAAAATAAAAAACCGTTTTTTGGGAAAACTGCTCCAACGATTTTGATTAAATTTTCATCATTCATGTGTATTAGCGATTGCAAAAGAATGGCGTTTTTAGATTTTTGCTTGAAACCTTTGGAATATTTAATTAAATTTTTTCATTATTTTGCGTGATTTAATTCAATTTCCATAATTAATGTGTAGTTGGCAACCCTGTACCACAAAATATATTATGAAGAGCTAATACCAAAACCTTTAACTCAGCCTTTAGATTTTGATATCGTATTTAGAACACAATCGCAAGTTCGTGCGACCCAGTCGTGCCCATTTTTAGAGAATCTTTTGGTTTTAAAGAAGAAATAGCTTTACTACTTTCCAATTATCTCAAAAACTACAAAACATAGAAAAAAGTAGTTTACAGCGTTTGATGAAAAATTTATTGAAGCAACTAGTTGTTAGTTTCAATATTTTTACTTGCGATTATAGGTACTATAAGGCAAGTCTTGCAATCGTGCAGAAAAAAAATTTTGAGATAACAATTAAACATGACATTACGATGATAGAGAATACGAAAAAAGTGGGTCCTGAAATTCTGTCTGTCTGTCTGTCTGTCTGTCTGTGTGTCTGTCTGTCTGTCTGTCTGTATGTCCGTATATGGATCTACAGCCTGAACCGCTTGACCTATTTTCTTCAAAATTTGCAGTCAGGGTCTATTTGGCATCCTACAGAGGGGTTTTTGGAATTGGGTCTCTAGGTCTTGAAATAACGGTACCTGCCATACAACCGATATGACAATACCTATTTTTCTCGAAAACGGCTCTAACGATTTTGATAAAATTTTACGTGAGGTATTATTTTTTAATAACTGTTCTAATGATGTAAAAAAATTTTTTGGAGAAAGCCTAAAGACGGTACCCCCCATAGTACCGTTTTTTTCAAAACCGACTTTCTCGGTAATGGCTAACACGATTTTGACGAAATTTCATATTTAAGAAGTATTAAGTTGTTTAAAAAAGATTGCATATCTACATTTGAAAAATTTAGTTTTTTCGAATTTTCATTAATTTTTTTAAAAAAAATTTGTTTTTCCGAATATTTTCCAAACGATATATTTGATTTATTTCAAATTTTTTTTCAATACATCTTTTAGCAAGATCTTAAAACTTGTGTACTTGAATTTTGAAAACCTAATTTTTAAAAAAAATTAAAAATAAAAAACCAGTTTTTTAAGAAATGGCTCTAACGATTTTGATTAAATTTTACATGCATAAGTAATTGCAAAAAAATGGCGTTTTTAGATTTTCGCTTGAAACTTTTGGAATATTTAATTTAATTTTTTTCAATACTTTTCGTGATTTAATTCAATTTTCACAATTAATGTGTAGTTGGCAACCCTGTAAAACCAAATACATAAAGAACGAATACTAAAACCTTTTGCTCAGTCTTAAGATTTTGGTATTTTACTTAGCAAACGATCGCAAGTTCGTGCGACCCAGTCGTGCCCATTTTTTTTATTTGCATTTGTAATCTACTACCGGCAAAATCTTCAATAAATAGGGCTAAGTTACGACTTCACCGCAATGAGAACTTTTGTAGAGCATTTAATTCTAAAGAAAACCCACTAATCTCCTAAACTATTACATAAAATGCCTCTGAACTGTAGAATTTTTAAGAAAAAAAGTTTAAGTTTACGTGTATCTTATATGGGAGATCTTTGCATGCCTTGGTCGAGTACGAAATGTTAATATTAGGGGCTCAAGTTTTTAGAGAATTTTTTTTAGGTATTTTCCACAAAATTTCGGGATGGGAGTGAAAAAAAAAAATGTCCAAAAAAAAAGCACCCTAATATACAGGGTGTCCCGTACTTCGTGTACCATCCTTTGGGGTGTGATTCTTGGTCATATTCTAAGAAAAAAAATGTATGACAGTAAAGCTCAATTCTCAACTTTGACATCACTTTTTGACAATTTAAGAAAAGGCTAACTTTGGTGTACCCTGACCTATGTTAAATTCAATATCTCTGTCAATACTGGTGATAGAGACCTGATCTTAGACTTAATTTTTTGTAAAAATAACAGCCTTTAAGACTGTATTTAAGTTTAGCTTCCAAAGGTTAAGGGTTGCCAGATTTTCAATTTTAAGTGGTGTCCAAATTTTCTTCCCCAAACAAAGTTTTGACTTTGAGGTCATTTTTTCGCAGAAAATACCTGATAAACATGGAGTTTCTTTATTTTTTACAGATGTACTAAATAATAATAAAAAAAAAACTCATTAGTAAGTGCACCTAAAAACCCATAGATTTTATGATATTTGAAAAAATACAAAATGGGAAAAATTTTTAAAAAAATAAAAAAAAGTTTTTGCTTAGAGGTTTGTTTGAATAAAACAATAATATGATCACTTTTAGTAGTTTTCTTATGTATTTAATACAAATACAATTATAACAAGTGCTCAAAGCCCCATCCTTCGTTTTGAATCCATGCCAGAGCCCGTTTTTGGATTTCATTGTGGGTGTTTGCTTTAAATTTGGGGTATGAATGTTCAATAGGTAAATAAGTCGTATAAAAGAATAAGAAAACAAATTTGTTCATTAGTTTGTCAAATTAAGTCACGATTGCAGTTTGATCAGAGAGTTTTTTGAAATGCTTTCATTTACGAGAGAAGAATACGCAGACATTTTTTTTCTTATATGAGTTTTTTAATGGAAATTGAAGAAAAGCACAACAAAGGATACCAGGAACTTTATACTAACTGAAAATCTGGCAACCCTTAGCCTATGGGAGTCAAATTTTAATACAGTTTCAAAGATTACAAGACTACAAGTAAGACAAGAGTTATCGACAGCAAACACCCACAATGAAATCCAAAAACGGGCTCTGGCATGGATTCAAAACGAAGGATGGGGCTTTGAGCACTTGTTATAATTGTATTTGTATTAAATACATAAGAAAACTACTAAAAGTGATCATATTATTGTTTTATTCAAACAAACCTCTAAGCAAAAACTTTTTTTTATTTTTTTAAAAATTTTTCCCATTTTGTATTTTTTCAAATATCATAAAATCTATGGGTTTTTAGGTGCACTTACTAATGAGTTTTTTTTTTATTATTATTTAGTACATCTGTAAAAAATAAAGAAACTCCATGTTTATCAGGTATTTTCTGCGAAAAAATGACCTCAAAGTCAAAACTTTGTTTGGGGAAGAAAATTTGGACACCACTTAAAATTGAAAATCTGGCAACCCTTAACCTTTGGAAGCTAAACTTAAATACAGTCTTAAAGGCTGTTATTTTTACAAAAAATTAAGTCTAAGATCAGGTCTCTATCACCAGTATTGACAGAGATATTGAATTTAACATAGGTCAGGGTACACCAAAGTTAGCCTTTTCTTAAATTGTCAAAAAGTGATGTCAAAGTTGAGAATTGAGCTTTACTGTCATACATTTTTTTTCTTAGAATATGACCAAGAATCACACCCCAAAGGATGGTACACGAAGTACGGGACACCCTGTATATAATTCCTTACAATCAGGCGTATAATTTCTTAAAGAGTATTTACAAAGACAATTAATTACTCGTTTGCCATATAACACCAACATCGACACGACACTCTATCCGCCAAAAACACATACCCATTCATCAATACAATTTTTCCTGAAAATATTCCCACACTGCCACGTTTGCCATGTGTGTGCATGGAAATCTGCATGAAAGTTTTTCCACTTCACACAACTCATTTTAAATTTTCCTTTGTAAGGAAAATCCAATTTACCGACGTGCAAGTGCAAAATAGATTTTGATTGATTCAATTTTTCTTCATTTTCTTTGCGCAAAATGTCAACCAGCCAACAACACAAGAATATAACTGGCATCTCTCTATGATCTGAAGAGAGCTCTAAAGATTGGAAGTGTTTTTTTGTACTTCCTTTTTGGCACTACATACTTGTTCCTTCTTCAGATTGAGATACAAAAATGTATCGGAAGAATTTTTACGGATAAGTGTTCTTGAGAGACTATTAGGATTTTAATCTGATAAAAATGGAACAATCTAATTTAGAAAGGTCACACTTGATACGGCTTATGTGGTGTATTGATTTTCAACATCAAGTGAGGGAATTTGTTCGTCCTTCGATGAAATGAGATTGAACTTTCCAATTCAAATAATTTTTTTTTTTTTTTTTGAACTACAGTGAGTTACACATTTCATTAATAGGTTGGCGTAATCTATTCCTTTGTTCGAATGTCTTCAACTTTAATGATGAAAATAACGAAACGAACGCTATTGAGACAGAATGTGCGGTTGCATCAGCACAAAGGGATGTTTTCCAACTGTAAGCCGATTGTGTCATGCTTAAGTGACCACCAATCGCATATTGGAAACCGATTAAAGGTGATTTTTGTTTGGGTTTCATGTGATTAAGCTAATTCCCCGAAGAAAATGAGACTAGAGAGGGATAAGAATCTCTGGGGATACTGCAGGAAGCCATATTCATCATTATATGACTAATGCTAGAATACAATGGGATTTTTTTGTGAACGGGAAGGAGAAGGAAAGTGAGCCACTTTGTTTGTGGTTTCATTTCTAATTAATATAAAACATATTTGTCGGGCATTTAACATTTGTTTTCCTCATTGGAATGATGACGTGACGGGCGCACCCAGCAGTTTTTTTGCCTCCTTTATGTATCTAATTTGATGGATTGACCTGAATAAAAGTGGTTTTTCATCAAAAATTTTGAAATTATCAAATGCGATCAGGTTTTGTGGAACAGCAATTTGAAAAAAGTTTTCGTGAGTGTACTTTGTTTAATTTCAATGAGTTTCAGATGTGAAGTTTTTCCCGGCCCATGGTAAGGGGACTAACACATTGTAACACTGTTGAGAAGGTATTTTTCGACCAACGCATCAGTAAGATGCCATTATTAGTTTACACGACAAGCGACATCTAACACCAACACAATACCTGAGCCAGAAGAAACGTGTCACAAGGGCTAAATGCATAGGTTGACCCGCGGTTCCTTCAGGTTGAAGGCCAGTTCCATATCAGTGGAAACACTTCGAACTTTACGAAATATTATACTCCAATTAGAAGTTTAGAAACAGATGTGCTATCCGTAGTCCGGAGATAATAAGCTAGCTAAGCACATCTGAAACGTGTTTTGTAAGATTGCAAACTACAGTGTTGGACGATCGGAGCCTAAGATCGCATTTTTGTTCAGAAATGACGTGCTGAGCTGTCAGCTTAATTTATCAACTTTTCCAATTAATACCAAAAGGAGAAGAAAAAAATTTCAATTTCCCATAGTGGAGTTCATCAACATGGCCTTAAATTAATTCCAATCGAATGTAATTTAGAAAGTTAAACCGGGCACAAGCAACACAAGCCATTCAATTTGCCATTGCGCAGCTGCATTACCAACTGCAATTGCTTTGCTACACAACACCACCACCATCAGCAGCAAAAAAAAACAACGAAAAACAAATAAACCAAAGTATCTCATAGTCATCCAGAGTTTACCTCTCTCTTTCTCGAATTGCACGCGCCCAAATTCGTTCTTCTTGGTCAACATGGGCCCAAGCAAATCCGGTTTTAGATTTCATCTCAAAGATACACCTCGACACGAAGGAAAAGTGTCATATTTTGGCTTTTACTACAGAGGAACAGCAAAAACCGCAAACTGCTGACAAAAAATTAAATTAAGGAAAAAAATCAACACAACAATCCTCCATCTGACCTGAAAGTTTAAACCCAACAACCCAACTTACCTTCGAACAACCCAAAGCGCTGCCACTACCAACCAACCAACCCTTCTGCCTCGAAAGAATACAATGGCCTAAGGGATCAACTTCTGCCAGCATTCCAAGATTCGGAACAGAAGAGACTCCAGACCCTTCTCAGCGGCATTACCCCCGATTTAAGACAACCAATTCAGCTTTTGACAAAGAAAAGAGTTATCCTCAGAATTTTATGGATTAAGCTGCACGCAGCGATTGTGCCAGACGAGGTACCATATGTGTTTTGGAAAAATATGGGAGACATCGGGTTGAGATGGCTCACGATTCTCATCTCCAAACTTGAGGTGACAGTTTGCCTAATCAATGGAGTTAAAGTTTTCTTCTTCCAATGTACAAGGGAAAGGGAGATACCAGAAGCTGTGACAACTATCGTTCGATCAAGTTGATGTCCCACACTATGAAGATCGTTGAGCGGGTTTTGGATAGCCGACTGCGGAAAATAATAAGGCTGATGACCAATGCGGGTTTGTCGCGGGTAAGTCAACTACAGACGCAATCCAAAGTATAAGGATCATTATGGAAAAACACCGACATGCCTTAGAGGATTTGCATATTGTGTTGGTTGACTTCGAAAAAGCATTCGATCGACAACCACGAGATCTGATATGGGTGGCCCTCAGACACCGAGGAGTTCCTGAAGCCTATGTGCGAATAATTATGGACATGTACGAGGGAGCAGTTACAAAAGTGAGATGCCCAGCTGGAGTCACCGAAGAATTCCAAATAACAGTAGGTGTACATCAGGGAAGTGTCTTGAGTCCACTGCTCTTTATTGCTGTTGTGGATTATTTGCTCGAAGAAAAATTAACGGACAATAAAGTACAACAATTATTCTTTGCTGACGATGGAGCCATCATAAGCGATGATCCTACATCCCTGCAACGAGCACTTGACGTTTGGATTGACAGCAGGAGTAACAAAGCTTGATCGAATTAGAAGTACTAAGATCCGTGGAAGCCTTCATGTCAAAATATCATCTTGGACAAAATTCAGCACGACCGGCTCAGTTGGTATTGTCATGTTCAAAGGAGAGATCCGCAGAACCCCGTCCAAAAGTCAATATCGTACAACGTTTCAACGAATTCGTGACGAAAAAGAAAAGGCAGGCCAAAACACTCCTGGTACAAGCAAATGCAAAAACAGCAGCATTTGGTTGGCCTCAGACATGGAACAATCCAAAACCGGGAGGCTTGCCGACGCTTTCTGAGGTCAACGCGGCGTACCCCACAGGCGGATCACTAGTGTGAAGCAGAAAAGTGGGAGAGTTGTGATCGCTTCAAGATCACTACTCGTAACGCCGGAAATGAAAAGAAGAAGAAGAAGCTGCACCCAGTCTATCATGTTGTGTAGTGAAGATCGATAAATCTTAAGCAAAGAATCCTTGTGATTGGGAAGGCAATATTCTTGATCATGATGCATGTTGAATGGGGTCGTATGCTTGATGCTGGAATATAGTTTTTGCCTACCACTTTCAAACTTATGCCAATCATTGCTTCAAAAGAGTTGTGGTCCGAGTTTACCCTTCAGAAGGTTCGAATGTCGATTCGGGATGTCTGAGAATTCTATTTAAACTTCTATTCCACAATTTTCTGCCGATTCCGAACCTAAAGGAGAAAAAGCTTTTCATTGCAACGCATTTACTATCGGCAAACTTACCAATTCCGCGTTCAGGAATATAATCGGATCAGCTCAAAAAAGAGCTTGTTAAACCAGCTAAACCAGTAACCTAAAGGACCGATAAACCATCAGAAGTGAATACGTTAAGTAAATAAATGTAAGCAATAAATGACAGTAAGAACTAAAGCGTTTTATGGTCAGGATGAGGAGATAAGACACTAGATAGCCAAACAGATACATTTTCAAAAGCTTACTTACTTACTTAGGTGGGCATTACAGTTCGGGGTGAACCTGGGCCTCAACCAACATCCTTCTATAACGATTTCGATCTCGGGCGAGCTCTCTCCAGTTTCGCACCCCAAGTCGGTTGAGGTCTTCATCCACTTGATTGCGCCACCTAAGACGAGGTCTTCCCCTTCCGCGATTTCCCTGCAATGTGCTTTCGAAAACCCGACGAGCCGGAGCGTTTGGGTCCATCCGCTCTACATGGCCCAACCATCGTAGCCTCGCGATGCGTACTCTTCTGGCTATGCCCATGTCGCGGTACAGCTCATACAGCTCGTTGTTGTATCTTCTTCTCCACACATTGTCTTCGCATACGGGACCAAAGATCATTCGGAGAATTTTTCTTTCGAAACGACCAAGAGTTTCCTCATCCGCTTTCGATAAGGTCCATGCTTCCGCGCCGTACAGCAGGACTGGGATGATTAAGGTCTTATACAAGGTCACCTTGGTTTTTCTAGAGAGGGTTTTGTTTCTCAATTGCCTTCTTAACAGAAAGAAGCAACGGTTGGCAAGAGTTATTCTCCGTTTGATCTCCGCACTGATGTTGTTTTCCGTGTCTACAGCGGATCCTAGGTAGACGAAGTCCTGTACTACCTCGAAGTTATGTCTGTCTATTGTGACGTTTTGTCCAATTCGTCGATGTTCTGTGTCCCTGTTTGATGACAGCATATACTTCGTTTTGCCCTCATTAACCATCAAACCCATTTTTGCCGCTTCTGTTTCAATACTCGCAAAAGCATCTATGACATCACGCTTTTTTCTTCCCATTACGTCAATATCGTCTGCGTAGGCGAGTAATTGTACAGATTTTTGAAAGATTGTTCCTCTGGTGTTGACGTTTGAGTTTCTTACAATCTGTTCAAGTATGATGTTGAAGAAATCGCATGACAGTTTGTCGCCTTGCCTAAAGCCTTTTTCGACATCAAAGGTCTCGGTGAGTTCTTTTCCGACCTTGACGGAGCAGCGTGAATTCTCCAAAGTCATCCTGCATAGTCGTACGAGCTTTGCAGGGATGCCGAAACTAGACATGGCTCTGTACAGCTCGTCTCTGTAAATACTGTCATACGCGGCCTTAAAATCGATAAAGAGGTGGTGAATATCGATATTATGTTCTCGGGTTTTTTCCAAGATCTGCCGTAATGTGAAAATTTGGTCTATTGTGGACTTCTCTGGTCTAAAACCACATTGATAAGGACCTATCAAGTTGTCGACGTGGGGTTTCAGACGTTCACATATTACAGCAGACAAGATCTTATAAGCGACGTTAAGGAGGCTTATCCCTCTGTAATTGGCGCAATTGTGAGGGTCTCCTTTCTTTAGGATCGGGCATACGATACTGAGGTTCCATTCATCGGGCATGCTTTCTTCCGACCATATCATGCAGATCAGCTGGTGCATGCTCCTTTCCAACTGGTCTCCAGCTGCCTTGAAAAGTTCGGCATCAAGGCCATCTGCACCTGCAGTCTTATTTGATTTAAGTTTGCATATGGCAAGCTTAACCTCTTCTAGGTCGGGAGGACGACATTCTTGATCATCGTCCAAGCTGAATGGGGCAATCTGCCTGACAGCGGAATTTGTGTCTTCATCGCCGTTAAGCAGTCTGCAGAAATGATCTTTCCAAATCCTCAGTAGCGACTGTGACTCTACAATTATGTTTCCCTGCTGGTCTTTACAGGCTTGAGTTCGGGGTTTGCCACCCTGGCAGGATCTTTTTACCTTTTGGTAAAACTTCCGAATCTCGTTCCTGTCATGGCACCTCTCTATTTCCTCAAACGAGCGCTTCTCATGCTGCTTCTTTTTCTTTTTGAGAAGTCGGTGTTCTTCCCTTCTTCTCTCCTTGTAAATCTCGTTATACTGATCTTAAGCAGCCCTTGTTCGTGTTTGCATAAGCATTTGTCGTGCTCTTTGCTTGGCTGCATTTGCCTGCCTGCATTCTTCATCGAACCATGGGTTTCGTTTTGGTGGCCGAGTGAAACCCAGAACCTCAGAGGCAGCGGTTCTGATGGCTTCTTGGCATTGCTGCCACTGGTCTTCAATGTTTAATGCTGGCGGCATGGGATTCAAGGATAATTGAAGGGACACTCGATTGGAAAAGGCATTGACAATCTCTTGCGATTGTAGCTTTCCGACGTCATATCTCTTCACAGCGTTAGTTCGCGCTGTTCGTGAACAAGATATCCTCATTCGTACCTTGGCTACAACAAGGTAGTGGTCCGAGTCAAAGTTGGCCCCTCGGAAAGTTCGGACATCTAGAACACTGGAAGAGTGCCTTGCGTCGATCGCAACATGGTCAATTTGGTTGACGGTTAATTGATCTGGGGATCGCCATGTACCTTTATGAATTTTGAGATGCGGGAAGCGCGTACTACTTACAACAAGATTCAGCCCCGCAGCAAAATCGATTAGCCTCAGTCCGTTTTCGGAGGTTTTGTCATGGAGGCTATGCTTACCGATTGTGTTTCCAAAGATGTCCTCCTTCCCTAGATTTGCGTTAAAATCACCAAGAACGATTTTCACGTCGTGTTTAGGGCACTGCTCATACGTTTCTTCCAGGAGCTCGTAGAAACAGTCTTTGGAATCGTCGTCTTTCTCTTCTGTGGGGGCGTGGGCGCATATAAGGCTAATGTTGGCGAATTTAGCCCTGATGCGGATGGTCATTATACGCTCATTGACTGGATTTTGGCTAATCACCTTATCCCTGAGTCTTCCTCTAACGACAAATCCGCACCCAAATAAGCGTTGTTTCTTTTGTCTGTAGCAGTCGCCATAATAGATGTCACAGTTTCTCATCTTCTTTATGCCCGGTCCACTCCATCGCACTTCTTGGATGGCGGTTATGTCTGCTTTGCAGCAGTCCAGGGCGTCCGCTAATTCTCCAGCTGCACCTAGTCCGTAAAGAGACCTTACGTTCCACGTGCAGATCCGGAGGTCATTGTCCTTTTTTCGTTTGCTTAGGTCGTCAACTTTGAAATCATTATCGTTATCCGAGGCTGTTAGTTGTTTCGGAACTGTCCTTTTTTAACGTGGTTGGGTAGTTAACCCTACGCACAACCCCCAACCTGGAGGGCCAGGTCCTTTTTGGATCCCTTCGGACACAAAGGGCTGGAATATCCAGTGTCAGTACCCTGCTGCAGGGGTGTGAGTGCTGCCGTTGGCTCACCAGGAGCTCATCCGCCACCATCTCTACTTCAATACCCTGTCCTAGTATTGAAAGACCCCGAAAGATCTTTAAACCAAATATGTTGGAGTAGCTCCTTCAGGGTTTTCTGCTTTAATGGCTGCTGAAGTCCACCGTTGATTCTGTCCTTCGAATTCATCCGCTGGAACATTTACACGAAAGCTCTCGTAGACCACTGAGATTCGTGCAGTCAGTCATAGTTCGCAGAGCAATTATAGTGTTGACCGATCACAATTCTTTTGTTCCGGATTCCCTTGTCAACACTCGCACTTACTAGTTTAGCAGGTCAGCTCTGGACGGAGCATCCCAGGTCCCAGTGGATACCGCTTGGAGGTATAGTAAGCACAATTGACGTGTACTATAAGTTACAGCATCTGGGCGCCGCCAAGTTGACACCAATCAGAGCCTACCCGAATAGTACAACGCCCATCCACCATTTTAAAAAGCATGTCAGTTGAATCTACAACACTATCTAACTAATTTGCTCACATCAACAAATAAAGCCCAGGACAATCCATCCATGTCAAATGATTCAGCCATCAATAAGTTACTCTTTCCTTTTGAACATTAACTTGGGTATCCTTATACGAATACGGCAACATAGTTACCACACCTTTAGAAATATTTCAACTCCCCGAAATACAATATTTCAATTTCTTGCAAAGCAATCAAACACCTATTAAATGACAAAGTGACAAATATCTCAAACAGAAACCCCACTGTCATGCCTTTTAGCGCAATATTCAACAATTAAGAATGGAATTCATTTCATTATGATGGCGGGTCAATTAATAAAGGAATTCTCAAGCATGGAATTCACCCTCTGCTCTAATGAACATGTTGTAATTGTAACTGGGGCAGGGTACTCTATGACGTTTTTGGTCTTCGGGCTACATACCACACTGAGCTTGTGTGTAGAGAGGGGGAAGCAAAAGCAGATAACAAAAGCCGGAATATGTCAACAAGTATACGGTCATAACATTGACAGGATAATTACCCTAAAAAAGGACACCGTGACAAAACAGCAGGGTGATGGTGGCACTGGTGGTTGCATATATCACAGCATATCATGTAGACATACTTTCTTTTATGTCAAAGTTGAAATATTTGGATGAGAGGAGAACAAGTGAATTTATTTAAAATAAAAGATTTCATAGCAGTTGGTCGAAGGGACACCCACGTGGAGTGGTCAGCCATGTGGGAACTTGTTAAAATAACTCTTTCTAATAATAATTGTTTCATCCTTTCTGAGTGTTTCAGAGTGAAAATAATCGGAACTGCAAGCTTAAAATTATTTTTATTATGACACTCAAATGTGTTTCAAGTTTTTGAAGGAAGTTAAGTCAAGTGTTGTTATTTTAACAATGCGGTCTGCTGACCATTTTGCGACCGATGGGATCAAAGTGGTAAGAAGATGTTACAAAAAAGCACAAATATGTCTGTTGGAAAATAAAACCCTAGAAACAAGATCCAAAAGAAAAATCAATGCTTAAATAAGGACCATATAGGTAAGGTAGGCATCCTGAAAGAGTTGGTCAACAAAAGAATCTGTAAACTCAAAAACATACTGAAGGACGCCGATAACACGATGGTTTCTCTCAGTAGATTTGTGTATGCGAACGGGAGAAAAATGGGATTTAATTTTGCAGGTACCAACAACAAATTCAATTGCAAATTATTTTGTGCAAAGTATTCTTTTCTGGTAGATGCCGTCGCAGCCGATGGCTTCCAAAATCTTTGAACGAGGATGCTGATAGTTCTAAGACCTTAAAGAGATGCGAGAAGACATTAATAACTGATGCTATTTTTTTCATTCAGGTTTTTCTAAGAAAAACAAGTGAAGCTTACCTTAGATTCTATCATATCGAAATCCGAAAATTTTGCTGAGGTAATATGTCAATATTGACACAGTGGTGCGTCAAGGTGTTGTACGGTTCGAGTTCCATATGAAACATTGAAATTTATGTAAAACACACTGCTGTAAAAAGTGCTTCCTCATTTAGCAGTTTGGAATCTGAATAAAGTTGATGGTCCGTGAAATATGCAAGAGCCCGAAGTTTCTATAGCTTAGTCGCACAGAGGGAGATTTTGCATTTGGTGATTCTGGATTTTCATTGAGCCTTAGAGAATTTCATATTTTCAGTCGCAGGAATATTCAGCCCTATTGTCGTAACAGATCGGAACGAAATTCATTCCGATTAGTACGAAATGTAAGATATTTGTAATGGGCACGACTGGGTCGCACGAACTTGCGATTTTATGCTAAATACGATATCAAAATCTTAAGGCTGAGCTAAAGTATTAGCTCATTACAATATATTTGGTTTTTCAGGGTTGCCAACTACACATTATTTATGAAATTCGAATTAAATCATGCAAAATATTGAAATAAATTTAATTATATATTCCAAAGGCTTCAAGTGAAAATCTGAAAACGCCATTCTTTTGCAGCTGCTGATACTTATAATCGTTAAAAATTTAATCAAAATCGTTAGAGCAGGTTTTTTAACAAATCGGTTTTTTATTTTTCAGTTTTTACAAAAATGAGTTTTTAAACAATATGGTATGCAAGTTTTAAGATCTTGTTAGAAGATCTTTTGACAAAAAATTTGAAATACATGAGCCACACCGTTTTGAAATTTATAAGTCGCGAATTGGAGTAGTTCAACACAAAGGAGGTGGTGCATATTTGGGCCCAGAGCGTACACCTATATGAGACTAGTACCAAATGAAAGCTTACGTTCAGCCCAATCTATCTTCCTAATATTTTTGAATTAATCTTGGTGATTTTGAGATAATTGGACTTGAGATTGAGCGCCGGAAATGGGAAAAATCTGACATTTCTGCAAATAATTACGTATATCTCGAAAAGTATAGTAAGTAGGATAATGATTTAGGTATCAAATGAAAGATCATAAAATTATCTTATATTTATATAAAAACATTTTTCGAAATGCCTTATATTTCGAAAAGACAGACCTATAAAACTTGTTTGAAAATAAATATTTTCGTTGACGTTTGCCAGCCAATATCTCTAAAAAATCAGTGATGACCTATATTTTTTCTTGCACCACTGTAATTCTTAATTGATAACCATTAATTTGATATATAATTATGCTATCTTACACAAAGCATATCACGAACATTATACACAGTTAGTAAAAAAATTAAACCAATGATATGATCCACAGCAAATGCATTTTTTTCATTTAATTGTTTGCAGTATCTACTCTTTTTTTACAAAACATGAAAACAGAATACATATTAATGCTACAAATGAAAAAACGGTTTTTTTCTTCTTTTCTTTTCTTCGTTTAGGTCTATCAAAATGCCATCCAAAAACAAATCTTACAAAACTTGTTGCTAGGTACCAAGCTTTAACATAGTCCATAATGTTACAAGTCCGCGACCGTAAGGACTAATTCATTGATAACTGAATACTGGCTTGTGAATAAATAATACAGTGACACAAAAACTAATAATTCACAGCATTGATGGATTATTTTGTGCCATTTAACTTGAGTTTCCAGCATATAACTGTTCAGGAAGTATCCAGAAGGAACAGACTTATTCCTCCCGGACTGTTTGAAAAAAACCAATTTAAATGAAAATGATCTTCCGTCTTTAGTCATTTGCGATGGAACACATGTGTTTTGTGTACCTACCTTCAAAAAAGTTCAAACTACGGCTTCCAGAAACAATCATACAGTTAAGATAAGTATCAAAATCTGGTCAAGCCTTTTGTGATCACATGCTGCGATGGGTATATCCTGATGGATGTTATAGGGCCTTATGCTGCAACTGCAACTGTATCTGATGCTAACATAATGAAGCATCTTTTCAGAGATGATTATGGAAAGTTCATGCAATGTTTAGAGAAAATGATGTTTTATTTGTCCATAATATTTCAGATTCAGATTCAGAGACATAATCCCACATCTTTAATTTCAAGGATGTAAGGCTTACATGCCTGAATCTTTTGCTGACGGTAACTTTCAACTTATCACAGAGCAGGCTAATAGATCCAGGTGTGTACCTATGGTCAGATGGGTCGTTGAAGTCGTGAACGGACGGTTTAAAAAGGATTTTAAACTGTTTCTACAAGCTGGTCATTTGATGGACGACTTCAAAGTTGCAGCTGCACTTCTTAATGAATTTCATCCAACCACTGAGGACAGTGTTGATGCGAACGTTCTGCTAGAACGTTTGAATACTTCTAACTATTTAGGTGCCTTTGTAAGAGAAAATAATCTTAACAGAACCATAACCGTGTTCAGCAGCATCGATGGAAATATCCCGTATTTAAGTAATTTCCCACAACTCACTACTCGAATGATATCATTAAGGAATTATTAAATTAACCAGGCTCGATCCTACTGTGGTGAACATTTAAAAGACCAGGGAACTTATACAATCGAAGTCTGCGAAGATCGGATGCGAATTACCTCTACTGCTCATCATAGTCTTATAGGCAACAATAACTTTTTATTGCGAGGGCGAATCAAATCCAGGCATGAACATGCAGCAGCAACAAAGTTCGAACACAAAAAAGCTTACTATTGTAACTGTCTTGTTGGAATGAGGACTGTTGGTTGTTGCGCTCATGACATGAGCATTGTTTGGTATTTGGGTTACGCAAGACAACAGGAAGCAATAAATGTAGCACCAGCTTTGTTTTTGGATGGTATTTTGATAGACCTAAACGAAGATTAGGTTTTTTCTCATTTGTAGCATTAATATGTATTCCGTTTTCATGTTTTGTAAAAAAAGAGTAGATACTGCAAACAATTAAATGAAAAAAATGCATTTGCTGTGGATCATATCATTGGTTTAATTTTTTAAGGAATTGTGTATTATGTTCGTGATATGCTTTGTGTAAGATAGCATAATTATACAGGGTGTCCCGTAATTCGTTTTACATACTTTCGGATATGATTCTTGGTCATATTCTAAGAAAAAAATTGTTCCACAGTAAAGTCCGTTTCTCAAGTTTGACATCACTTTTTGACAATTTAAAAAAAGGCTAACTTTGGTGTACCCTGACCTGTGTTAAATTCGATATCTCTGTCAATACTGATGATAGAGACCTAATCTTAGACTCATTTTTTTGTAGAAATAACAATCTTTAAGACTGTATTTAAATTAGGCTTCCATAGGTTTAGGGTTGCCAGATTTTCAATTTTAAGTGGTGTTCAAATTTTCTTCCCAAAACAAAGTTTTGACTTTGAGGTCATTTTTTTGGAGAAAAGGCCTGATAAACATAGCGTTTCTTTATTTTTTACAGATGAACAAAACAATAATAAAGAAAAAACTCAGCATTAAGTTAACTCAAAAACCTATACATTTTATGATACTAAGAAAAATACGAAATGGGAAAAATTAAAAAAAAAATAAAAAAAAGTTCTTGCTTTGAGGTTTGTTTGAATAAAACAATAATATGATCACTTTTAGTAGTTTTTTTATGTATTTAATACAAATACAATTATAACAAGTGCTCAAAGCCCCATCCTTCGTTTTGAATCCATGCCAGAGCCCGTTTTTGGATTTCATTGTGGGTGTTTGCTGTCGATAACTCTTGTCTTACTTGTAGTCTTGAAATCTTTGAAACTGTATTTAAATTTGACTGCTATAGGCTAAGGGTTGCCAGATTTTCAGTTAGTATAAAGTTCCTGGTATCCTTTGTTGTGCTTTTCTTCAATTTCCATTTAAAAACTCATATAAGAAAAAAAATGTCTGCGTGTTCTTCTCTGGTAAATGAAAGCATTTCAAAAAACTCTCTGATCAAACTGCAATTGTGACTTAATTTGACAAACTAATGAACAAATTTGTTTTCTTATTCTTTTATACGACTTATTTACCTATTGAACATTCATACCCCAAATTTAAAGCAAACATCTACAATGAAATCCAAAAAGGGGCTCTGGCATGGATTCAAAACGAAGGAGGGCGCTTTGAGCACTTGTTATAATTGTATTTGTATTAAATACATAAAAAAACTACTAAAAGTGATCATATTATTGTTTTATTCAAACAAACCTCAAAGCAAAAACTTTTTTTTTTTTTTTTTAATTTTTTCCATTTTGTATTTTCCCAAGTATCATAAAATGTATGGGTTTTTGAGCTAACTTAGTACTGAGTTTTTTCTTTATTATTGTTTTGTTCATCTGTAAAAAATAAAGAAACTCTATGTTTATCAGGCCTTTTCTCCAAAAAAATGACCTCAAAGTCAAAACTTTGTTTTGGGAAGAAAATTTGAACACCACTTAAAATTGAAAATTTGGCAACCCTAAACCTATGGAAGCCTAATTTAAATACAGTCTTAAAGGTTGTTATTTCTACAAAAAATTGAGTCTAAGATTGGGTTCATATCATCAGTTTCGACAGAGATATCGAATTTAACAAAGGTCAGGGTACACCAAAGTTAGTTTTTTTTTAAATTGTCGAAAAGTGATGTCAAACTTGAGAAACGGACTTTACTGTAGAACAATTTTTTTTCTTAGAATATGACCAAGAATCATATCCCAAAGTATGTAAAACGAATTACGGGACACCCTGTATATCAAATTAATGGTCATCACTGATTTTTTCGAGATATTGGCTGGCAAACGTCAACATAAATGTTTCTTTTCAAACAAGTTTTAGGTCTGTCTTTTCGAAATATAAGGCATTTTGAAAAATGTATTTTATATAATGAAAGATATTTTTATGATCATTCATATGGTATCTAAATCATTGTCCTACATGCTATACTTTTCGAGATATATGTAATTATTTGCAGAAATGTCAGATTTTTCCCATTTCCGGCGCTCAATCTCAAGTCCAATTATCTCAAAGTTACCGAGAATAAATTCAAAAATATTTAGAAGATAGATTGGGCTGAACGTAAGCTTTTATTTGGCACTAGTACCATAGGTGTACGCCCTGGGCCCAGGCTCCATAGAAAAATGAGCCATCTCTTTTATACACTTTGCTCTGAAGGGTCTACCTTGGGAAGATCCTTTTAATCTGCCTTCGTATGAGCACCGTATTCAGCTTTTGAGCTTGCCAACCCTTTCCCAAAGACTCATCAACAATGATCTAATATTTTCTATAATTTATTTCATTTGCAATCTGTATTAATTTTTATATTTTCTAGTCAAGTCTTGTTTAATTTATTTATGTAATGTAGCTCTAATTTTTCTTTGTTTTTATTTGCTTTATACGCTCTCTTTGTGCTGGTGTAGGCGTTTTACTAACTTATAACACTTACATTTATGCTGAAGAGCGTAGATAAGTACGAACAAAAGGACTTGCTCTAAGCCCAGTGCGATTTAGTCTCTGAGATGCAAAAAAAAAAAGAAAAACTATCAGTTTCTCATATTTGTTTACAAATTCACTTCAGTTTAGTTCAGTTTTAAATTCATTTTTATTTCTTTTTCTTAAATCTACTTAGGAGCTAGCAAAAATGTATAAAACTAGCTAATATAAATATATAAACTTAACTAACCTTAAACCTACTGACCCTAAGCGGGTACTCTAAATTACTCAATGTCTTAATTCTAATGCCTTTCGGCCTAAATATAACTTATGGATTTACAAACTAGAACTAGTTAAAACTAAAACTAAAATAAAACTTAGTTTCAAAGATAATTTTTTTGTGTTTTCTTAAAACTAATTAAAACTAATTAAAACCACTCAACTCTACTTAAAACTAGAGCAGGCACGGTAGCTTTTTGTTTTTTTTTTTTTTTTTTGTATTTTGTAATTAAATTCAATTAAATAAATTTACATCCCTGCTTTTCACATGTGGAAAGGGAACGGTTGCGTATGATAAACCAAAAGGCCCCAGCCCATAGAACGCGTTGCGCGCGTTGCGGCACCGCTTCCAACTGACAGCTCGATTAAATACACACGTTCTTATGAGAGGTGACCCATAAGCACCGCGAGTAACGCGCCGAACACGCCGACGCCGAGTAGCCCAACTTTCTACTTTGCCGCGGCTCTCACGCGGTGACAGAAGAGAGACATACGCAGTCAAAACCAATTTGAAGTTTTCTCTTATTTAGAAAAAATGACAATGGGCGCGTTCAAGAACCTATCGGATAGCCTATCTCGGATAGCCGTATCTTAGATACCTTTTTGAACGATCGACAACAGACAACAGCTGTGAAATATTAAAATTCAACTTTTGAAAACAGAAAAACATTCAAAATATCATTGCTAGACGATTATAACTTATTTTTTTCGATTTCCCACACGTAAACAACAACAACAAGCTATCCGGATACGATTCTTGAACGCCCCCATTTTGACTAAATTAATCTGTCAAAACACCGCAACGGATTCTATGGGTCACCCCCATCAGTTGCGCGCGGCAAAACCCACCGCATCAGTTGCCGCGCCGCTTCTACCGCACGCAACGCGTTCTATGGGCTGGGGCCTTAACTGTTTTAAGACCCTTGACAGTGTTGTTACCAGCGGTATTAAAAACCGAGTAGAATTCAATGCTTCGAAAACTCAATGTTTTCATTTGTCGTTAAAGCTTAACATCCCCCATTGCCATTATCTATGAATAGTATGTGCATCCAAGAAACCGATGAGCTGTGAGTACTTAGTATGTGTGTTAACGATGATCTTCTTTGGAAATTACAATGAAGACATATTTGAAGTCGCCAAAAATGTAGCAAAATGCTCTGATCTGTGTATACCTAATGCTGATCTGGGTATAGTTCTCATATCTGGTTAGGTTCTCCCCAAACATCTTTGCGCCCACTCGATAGGATACAAATCAGAGTGTAAAGATTGATAGGTAATTATAGTTCAGTCGAAGAATCAATTGAATGTCTTGAACATCGTCGAAACATTAGTTGTCTTACTTTCTTCTATCGTTTTTTTAACAAACAGTGCTCTAGTGAAACAGCCAGTTGCACTCCTCCGCTGAAACAATTTAGCCGCAACACACATGGGTGTCTCTTTAAAATCCTCTCCTATTTTCCTAAACACCAACAAGATGCTAATGTAATACTCTTATGAGAAAAATAAACCACATTTCAATGGTTGCACATATCAAGATCTTCAGTATTTAGTAACCAGTCCAATGAATAAGCAAATTCAAAATTACGTCAAAAACATAAAACTTTTGGTCAAACTGTGTTATGTATTACTTATGAAGGTGAGCTGTAAACGATGATCTTCGTTGGAACGACCACATATTTGAAGTCGCCAAAAACGCTGCTAAATGCTTAGGTTTCTTAAGACGATGCAGGAAGTTCTTCACCCCTTCTGATCTGGCTAAAAATTTTTAGGCCTTCATCCGCCATACTGGAGTATAACTCCCATATCTGGTCAGGTGCTTCTCAAACATATTTGCGCCTACTTGATAGGGTACAAAATAGACCGTTAAAATTAGTAGCGTTCGAGTACTCACCCACAACCGCACATTTAAACACATTCATCCACATTATACCACACGTTTTGTTGGAGTATTTTATAAACAGCTTTTTTTGACAGAAAACTCTCTCACGGAGAGAGTAAACAATTTCCCCATGCTACACATTCCAGCCGAAGAAATTTCTATGAGCAGAAATGTGTGCACACTTTTTTTTGACATTTCATAGTTTCTGTGCGTTGTGAAAGGGATTAATTTTGTTTTCAAGGCCCCGACCCATAGAACGCGTTGCGTGCAGTAGAAGCGGCGCGGCAACTGATGCGGTGGGTTTTGCCGCGCGCAACTGATGGGGGTGACCCATAGAATCCGTTGCGGTGTTTTGACAGATAAATTTAGTCAAAATGGGGGCGTTCAAGAATCGTATCCGGATAGCTTGTTGTTGTTGTTTACGTGTGGGAAATCGAAAAAAATAAGTTATAATCGTCTAGCAATGATATTTTGAATGTTTTTCTGTTTTCAAAAGTCGAATTTTAATATTTCACAGCTGTTGTCTGTTGTCGATCGTCCAAAAAGGTATCTAACGGCCATATTAAACCCAATAAACCCCGCAAATCCATATTATTCACTCCAAATAAACCCAATGGATTTAAACCGCATTGCGTTGTCGGGTTTAAATTTTTACATCCGGATGTATTTTCGGTTCGTTCGCATACTATAGGGAAATTTCAAATATTGCAGTTAGATGTGTGGGCATTAGGATGCATACTTTACTATCTACCTGCAAAAGTTAGCATCTATAACTTCGGCAATCGCAACTGTCCCCGTCTACCACCACCTGTCCGAACAGAAGAAGCAGGGTCTATTTACACTTGTCCCCAGTCGAAGGCTCCACACTTGCATGGAATGTTTTCAGTGGCCGAAGATATGTATGGTTTCTTGACAGATCCCAAAAGTATTGTGATTGTGGTTTGTAAAACATGACATGATATTATTTATCTACGTTAAAACAAATACATTTTTACAGTTACGAAGCCAACAACAGAATCGAAACCACTACGACAACACCAGCCACCACCAACAAGACCGGCGCCGGTGCAACGCAGAGAAGCCATCCCTGCAGACGTTTCTGAGCAAGAGCCTGAATTACCCTTTGTTATGCCAGACATCACAGAAAACAATGGAAGTACTAATAAAAACTTTTCTTCACCTGCGCCCGCAATTGATTTACTAAACCTGGGTAGCCAATCAACACCACGAGAGTCATCATCTCAAAGCCAACCTCACATTGCACAGCCAAAAGAGGCTAGCTTTGACTTGCTGGGATCGTTTGATTCAGGTGACACGCTTTCGTCACAAATTCCAGATATTTTGGGTAAAAAGTGAAGAGCAAAACAGTTTCAGATGAATAAATGATTTTTTTATAGACAACACTGGGTCAAAATCAAGCGCGGGATTAGATGATATATTCGGATCGATAAAGACATCAGCTGCTCGAGGTACCGCGGACTTCAATTTATACTTTAACGCCTTTACATCTTCGACTACAATACCAACAGTTACACCCTCAGTTCCTTTGAGTTTCCCGAAATCACCGGCGGCGTCTACTGCAACTCTTGGCGGTAGTTCTAGCCAGTTACATAGTAAAGAAACATCACCACAACAGGTTTGTTTTATTGAATTTCCATTATGAGGTATGAAACTGAGCTTCTTTAAATTTATTTCAGCCCAAGGATCCGTTTGCGGATATAACGTTTGCGGAGCTAACAACAGCCCAGACTACAGTAGATCACACTTTGAACCAAAAACATCAGCAAATGCGTCACCCAAAAATGCTGACATAATTGCAGATATCTTAGGTGAACAGGGATACAAATTCGGAAGCAAAACACAACACGGTCCGAGGTCAATAAATGAGACGAGAAAAGAAGAACTTGTAAGGGACATGGATCCAGACAAACTTCGGATAATGGAATGGGTAAAGTTTGTAGGAAACTGAATCATCAAATCAAATGTTATATTTTGTGTTTTTGTTTTCTTTACAGACTGAAGGAAAGAAAAATAACATACGTGCTTTATTGTGCTCAATGTATACGGTGCTGTGGACACATGCAAAGTGGAAAAAATGCGAAATGTCCACACTAGTAACACCGGTAAACCCATTTGATCGTAAACAAGCAGTGTGTTTGTGAATAAGCAGTGTAAATTAAAATTATTAAATAAATAAATTGTACATTTTTCATTTGCTTTGGACTTGGTTACATGTTGTGGTCTGTTAAAATAAAAAAAAAGCGCTCCCACTCGTCTGTTTCTTGTTCCTAGTAATGATCAGCTACTTGGACATCAGAATTCAGAACGGGGCGAACAGCCTCCGTTTTGGATTATTGAATATCTGAGATCAACTTCAATTAACGTCGTGTAGGCGCCAAGAGTTGGGAAGTAATCCTCGTTGGTAATATCAGGTGCGGTGCCTTCGCGTAGTTTGTTCATCCGCAATGCAGAAACATTTTGCGAATTGGCCCTTGTTGCCTTTTCAGCAACACCTGAAGTAGCTGGTGGAGTTTCCATTTCTTGAACCTGCAACACCATGGAAAAGATAGTATATAAATTAAATCGACAATGCAAAATATAAATGAAAATTATTACTTACAATTTCTTCAAATTTAAAATCTTGGTTGGTTGTTGGTTGGTTGTTGGTTGAACCTGCAACATCATGAAAAAGATAGAATATAAATTTAATCGACAATGCAAGATATAAATGAAAAGTATTGCTTACAATTTCTTCAAACAAAAATTTATTTACCAGCAGCACTTTCAACGATTTGACATTTCTCACTTTAACAACTGGGTTTATTTTAAATCCGGGATCAAAATATAAACCTGGGATCAAATTTTGACAACTGGGTTTATTTCTATTGGGTTTAAATTTAAAGAGTGAATAATATGGCCGTAAGATACGGCTATCCGATAGGTTCTTGAACGCGCCCATTATCACTTTTTCCATATAAGAGAAAACTTCAAATTGGTTGTGACTGCGCATGTCTCTCTTCTGTCACCGCGTGAGAGCCGCGGCAAAGTAGAAAGTTGGGCTACTCGGCGTCGCGTCGGCGTGTTCGGCGCGTTACTCGCGGTGCTTATGGGTCACCTCTCATAAGAACGTGTGTATTTAATCGAGCTGTCAGTTGGAAGCGGTGCCGCAACGCGCGCAACGCGTTCTATGGGCTGGGGCCTTCAGTTGCTAATAAATTAACTAAAATCTTAGTTTCAATTGAGCAGATTAAATTTTCTTGCAAGTTAATCAACCAAAAGCAATCAGTAATGAAAACAACACTTAGTGCCTGTCCAGACGGGTTATTTCAATAACGTTATGCTGTTAACGCTAGGTGTCTACACGTTGTTATAATTCCTCGCACAAGTTCTCCATTTTGTGTTGGAAAGTGTATTAAAAAAAGCATAACGTTATGAGTATAACCCGTCTGGACACGCCAAGTGTACTGCTTAGGCAGATAAATCAAATTTCATTTTGCGCATCCAGCCTCTTTCTTCCTCACCCCTTTTGCCCAGAAACGACCGATATAACGTTATTGGAATAACACGTGTGGACAGGGACTTACAGAGTAGTCTTTAATGAGATAATAAAAAGAGCAGTACAAGAAGCAATAAAAAATCCACGTGGAATTAATATGGATTTAGTACGTGCACAACAAGCACGTAGAGCTTTGGATTATCTAGTTGGATTTGGTTTGTCAACACTGCTGTGGACAAAATTGTCGGGAAGCAAGTCTGCAGGGCGAGTGCACTCTGTTGCATTAAAGATTATATGCGAACGAGAAGATGAAATTAGTAAATTTATAACACAGGAGTATTGGAGCATAAAAGCAGAAATGCAAAATAGCAAAGATGAGGCTTTTTTACTTTAGCAATGGTAAGTTGAATTAGAATATTTAACCAGAAACCTGTAATCTGTTTATTTGGTTTCTAGAACGTTTTACATAGACCGGCTGAAGAATTTGAAAACGATGGCCTTGTCGAAGAAATGTGGGCTACGAAAGCCATGGAACATGCGAAAGTGTACTTTAATGTAATTTTTTTCAAAATAAAAATTAAAAATTTAAATAATTAAACTCTCGACTTTAACTATTTCACAAGGTTGAGATGTAGAAAAGGTTAGGCTCGATGGGGGTACAACCACAAGTGGCAGCACCTCACTCAGATTTCAAGGATCCATTGTGCTTTCCGGGAAAGCAAAAGATGAGGAAATTGTAGAATTGCAGAGGTAGAAGGTTGGGCTGGTGGCTGAATTATTGGGGTAGGGAACCCCCACTAAACCATTTTAAAGAGTTGTGGCCCGTGAAAATGCCAATCAATTGTTCAAATCGAGTCATCATAGAACGATTTGTCTCTATTAGATAAACATTAAAAAAAAAAACAGACGTGTTGTATTAGTCTAATTTCAGTGATAGTTAATTAATAAAGTTGAATTAAATAAAATAAATTCAAAAAATGGAAAAGCAAAACATAAGGGTTCAATTGGCGGACGAAGAAGATGCTGGCTTTTCAGGAGCTGCAAAAGATTTGAAGTTGGAAGCACCAACACTGCTGCTCCTTTCACTGGTAGCGGAGATGCTACCGAAAGTTGGAAAAACCTTCCAACTAAAAAATAAAAATAAGATGTGACAAATGATTCAGGATAGGCTTGCCGATAAAGGGCATTACTTTACTGTACTTCAAGTGCAGGGAAAGCTTAGGAGTTTAGAGCGAAGTTTAAAGCAAATGAAGCTCAATAACTCCAAAACAGGAAGGGCAAGAAAAACTTGCAAATACGAAAGGTATTTTTTTTTTTTCAAATAATCGGTAGTGTCAATAACTAATTTGTTATTTTTTCAGTGAACTAGAAAGAATTCTAGGCATGAAAAGAGGTGTGCTCTCTGAATTCGTCATCGATAGTGACGAACTGCAAGGAACGTCCAGAGAAGAACTTGTGGCAAGAGCTGGATGTACATAGCTCTGATACTGCTGCAACTACGAGTGGAGGTATGTATTTCTTATGAAAAATATTGTTTTCTCTTTAAACTTAAGATATTTTATTAGATGAATGCTTAAGCACAGCTCCACCGAAAAAGTTGCAAAAGACAGCTACAGTTCAAGAAAAGCTGTTGGACAAAATGACAGAGCTGGTTGATGTTAAAAAACAATTTTACGAACAATTTATTGAGGAGGATAGAGAAAAAAATAGAATAGAAAGAGAAAGAAATGAGATTTTAAGAAAACTAATAGAAAAAAATAATTAATAAAAGCCATAACAGAAAATTTTACTTTGTATTTTATTTTATTTTATTTTGTTTGTTGCTCATGAATTTCAGCGCATATTGCGTCCCTTTTTGAGTTCCCTCTTGCCATTTCACCGTACTGCGTATATTCTTCATAAGCATTAGATGTAATCTCAAGTGAAAAATCTAAGTCTTCCTCGTCTGCGATGTTATGTAGCACACAACAAGCCCGTATGAAGTGGCATATTTTGTCTATGCCCTTTAGTTTGCAGTGGTAAAGCCGTCGGAATCTTTGTTTTAATATGCCAAAAGAATGTTCAATGATTACTCTTGATGAACTCAATTTGACATTGAAGTTTTTTTGGGCATTTGTCAAATGACCATTATCCTTGTAGGGCGTAATGAGGTTCATCTTACAAGGGTATGCTGAATCACCTAATATGTAATAGTCTGAAAATAAAAGTAAGATAAGTATTGCATTCATATTTCATTCTAGAAGATATACGGTTTACATACCTCCACAAATGGAATTCAGTTTCTCACTTTTATTGGAGTTTTGAAACACCCAGTTGTCATGGGATGACCCAGGAAACCCAACGTAAACGTTTGTGAATTTTTTCTTTTCGTTACATACCGCTTGCAAACAAACACTCGTATTCCCCTTTCTATCAATGTAATCATCCTTACTTTGCGCTGGTGGATCTATGACGACATGTGTGCCATCAATACAACCTATGAAAACAACGATATATATTATAGTATATACTGAATGCGTGTAATTTTAAGTTGACCGTACCAATCGCATTTTGGAATCCAGATTTACGGCGGAAAAACTTGCAGCTTTCTTCCATTTCTGATTCATTTGGCCATTTTATCACTTTCGGAGCAAGGCTGCTTGGACATCGTTGTCCTTGTAATTATCAGCGAAACTGATGAAAGTGATAGGTCAAACCGATCAGCCAAGTCCCTAAAACAACACCCTTCATGGCCAGCAAACCACAAAAAAACTGCTACATGTTTTTTTGCAGAACATCTTTTGTCGGCACGTAAACTTGCATAGTTATCCGAGCACTCGAATTTTTGAACGATGCTTTCGAAAAGGTGCTTCTTCACTCTGAAGTGCATTTTAAATTCCCTGTCAGAGTACATGGGAACTACTACCTCCATAAAGTTTTTTATGCAGTTCCTGTTTTCAAAAGTTGGAAAGACTTGTAGCAGCAACTGTTCTTCATCTTCATCGTCGATTTCCCTCCTTGTTTTTTGTAAATTGTTATTTACAAAATGAATGATATTTTGAATATTCATTTTTAAATTTTTATTTTCACTAAACTGTAAACTGATACAAATTTATTCGTTAATTATTTTGAATACAGCCACAGTCAGTTCAAAATTGACGTTTAAATGTGTGTAGCTTTTGTGTCGAGAAAACGTTCGAGTACTTTTATGAACATTAAGCGCTCTCAGAGAAATTTTACCCCCACTCCCTAAAATTTTTCTGACGGCCGATTTTGGTGCACAAAGTACTCGAACGTACCTATTGATAGGTGACATTTCAATCGTAGAATCGATTGATTCTCTTGAACATCGTCGTAACGTCACCTGTCTCTCTCTTTTTTATCGCTTTTTTCACAAACAGTGCTCTAGTGAATTAGCCAGATGCATTCCTCCCCCGAAACAATTTAGCCACAACACTCGCCTCACTAGGAATGCTCATCAGTTTTACCTTGAGCCCAACTTCGGACGTACAGTCAAGTATATTCTGTTTTTCCTCTACATTACGATTCACAAAAATTCAGAGGCAACGTGCATCGGTGTCTCCTTTCAAATCCTCTCATTTCCTTAATGCTCGCACTGTGTTTTTATAACATTATAAGGGTAGTCATAATCATAACCCCTTGATGTGCGCGCTAATTATAAAAAAAAAAGCTGTAATTCATAAGGTAAAAAAGAATTCATTATTAATACTCGTAACATCCATAACATCAAATCAGACCCATTATACTTCACACGAGTACCTAAACCATCACACCAAAAAGTAGTACACGACTTTAATAGAAACGAAGCAAATGACCAATTGTATGGCTTCAGTATTTGCTGGCGCAAATCAAATGCTGAAATACAATATACAAAATTCGCTGGCGCTAACTTCAAATGATTCTTGAACTACTTATAGTTGATTTTAACTCCTTACTTTTACTTGAGAGTCACTGTATAGTGAACACTCAATTTTAATTACTTAAAGGCTTACTTTGGCTCGTCTGACCTTTGTCATTTGTTTGATATTCAGCACTATGCACTTTTAACTAATCATGCTTTTCATGGCAAAAACTGCATCATTATTACTAGTTAAATGTTTTTATTTTTCACTAATGACTTTACTTTCTTTATTTTTCAGATCTGTTCCCTAGCATAATTTGTCCGAGCTGTCAAAATTGAATTTTAAAGCCGTCACTAGTTAATGAAGGATATATATAAAGGTGCTTCTAAATCATTTGTACTTAAATACCTTATTTAAAAGTAGGAGTCATTTAAATAGAGCAGTCACTATCTTAAAACACGCTGGAGTTGCTGTTTTTGGAGTTGTTTTTTCTTTCTTTTTTGAAATTTGTACTTATTTACTTTGTAAGTTTTTAATAATAATATACCGAAGTATTAATCGGAAACCGATGCAAAGACCAACCAGTTTTGCTTCATTTAAGTTTCTGATGTTGAACATGAAATTCTTCATAAAGTCTGATATTTATATGTATGTATTTAAATTTAAAAAGTGCCACTGTGGTATATTACGACATTACGAGTAAAAATACTCCCAGCCTAAGTCATTCAATCTGAGGACTTCCAATGTAAACATACCTTTGTAAGGCTTTTAACGAATATTAAATATTCAAATGTTTCGGGATTATGAAATGTACAAATCTTTGGTATGCGCTATTGGGAAAGGCATAGAGAAAATGTGAACATGGACAAGTAGATTTACTTCGTACACAGCCACACACAAACGTATTGACTTTTAAAAGTAAGGTAAGCTTAATGGAGTTGTTTAATGCAAAAGTAGTTCAAGGGAATTCTTTAGCTACCCCCTTTGTTCCAAATATACAATTTTTGGGCAATATTTTTTGCGTTCTTTGCTTTCATTGAAATTTTTTGGTTTTTTTTTTTAATCACAAGGGAAGCCACGACTTGATAAATATGTATTCAATTTAAAATCTTTTTATGCATAAAGCAGACTGAATTCGTTTCATGGCTCTCTTTATACGGAGTGCAGTGATTTGGCTTTTGAAATGATTTCATGCATATTTTTGTTTTTAAAAGGTGAAAGATTTTATAACATAAATATAATAATGAAGGCCTTACAAAACGAGAATCGTTTTGAAGTCGACGTTTTTCACTAACTTATCAGAAAACAGTAAATGAAAATCACCGTTTGAGATGGCTGAACTCACAGCGGCGGGCGGTGTAGAGTCTTGCATTCAGCTAAGGGGCATTTTTTCATCACACAAGATGGCAGAGTTTTCTCGCCGCTTCATCCACCCTACGCTTAATTGATGTCGTCATCAGAAATTGTTTAAATATTTATCATTGATTCCAGATATTTAACTTTTTCAGTTTTCACACTTAGGAAGCATATTTCCATTCAAATAAATAAATGCAATGGGCGTTTCTGGATCAGAAAATAGGGAACACAAGTACCTACTCTGTTTTTTTATTGTTAAAAAGGTGCTTACTACTTTCCAGAACTCTTATCCTTATGTTAAGTGCTTCTAGCAGGGATCTTTTTTTTATAATTAACGCGCATCAAAGGGTTATGACTACCCTTACAATGTTATAAAATACAACACAGTGCGAGCATTTAGGAAAATAGGAGAGGATTTGAAAGGAAACACCGATGCACGTTGCCTCTGAATTTTTGTGAATCGTAATGTAGAGGAAAAACAGAATCAGGTAGAGCATTTCACATTCGGGTGGTGCGACTAAAATACGAATCTCTATACTTGACTGTACGCTCGAAGTTGGGCTCAAGGTAAAACTGATGAGCATTCCTAGTGAGGCGAGTGTTGCGGCTAAATTGTTTCAGGGGAGGAACGCAGCTGGCTATTTCACTAGAGCACTGTTTGTAAAAAAAGCGATAAAAGAGAAAGAGACAGGTAACGTTTCGACGATGTTCAAGAGAATCAATACATTTTACGATTGAACTGTCTTTGTCAAGTAGGCGCAAAGATGCTTGAGAAGCACCTGGCCAGATATGGGAGTTATACTCCAGTTTTGGGCGGATGAAGGCCTTATAAATTGTATAGTAAGATCAGAAGGGGTGAAGAACTTCATATCTCAAGAAGCCTAAGCATTTAGCATCGTTTTTGGCGACTTCAAATATGTGGTCATTCTAACGAAGATCATCATTTACACACATACCAACTACTGACAGCTTTTCGGTTTCTTGGATGCAGGTACCATCCATGGATAATGGCAACGGGGGAATGTTAAGCTTAAACGACAAGAGACAGCATTGAGTTTTCGAAGCATTGAACTCTACTCGGTTTTTATGACCCCATGTAACAATGCTGTCAAGGTCAGAATTCAATGAGCTTATCATACGCAACCGTTCCAGTTCCACATCCAAAGAGCAGGGACGTGAATTTGGAAACGAATATGAAAAGCTGAGGGTCGAGTCGCCAGCAAAACAGTTAAGCGGATTAGAAGTTTCAGACAAGAGATCATTTATGAAAATGAGGAAGAGAGTCGGTGACAAAACGGAGCCCTGGGGCACACCAGCATTAATGAAGTGGGTATCAGACGGAAAGGTAGCTTCTAATCCGACGAAGAAGAGACTCATCGATACCAAAAGCACACATTTTCGATAAAAGAGCCTGATGCCAAACTCTATCAAATGCTTTAGAAATATCAAGCGCAATAATCTTACTTTCTCCAAATCAATGTAAAGGTTGGCTCTACTTTTGGGTGAGATAAGCCATCAACAGTGTACTGACAATCATTAGGAAGCTTTCGTTCTTCAAGATATTTTATAAGTTGACGGTTTATCAACGTTTCCATGACCTTGGAAAGAAGAGACATTAGTGCAATTGCACGAAGAAGCAAGGGGAGGAAGATTCGCCTTTTTTAGGATTCTCACTGATGACGGCTCCATTGTCAGCAAAATAGTTAATGTACTTTCGTCTACTTCATCTTCCAGCTGGCAGTTCAGGACTGTAATAAAGAGCAGACGACTCAACATGCTTTTTTTGTATATACAATTCGATACTTATCCTCAATCATCAGCACAAAGCCCTCTGGAACTACTCGTTGTCTGAGGTTCAGACGTATTTTCTCTCGTGGTTTTCGATCGACTGCTTTTCCTCTAAGGAATCACGATGTTTTCCATTAGGATCCTTATATTTTGGGTTCATTAGTCAGCTATCCAGTACAAACTCAACGATCTTCAAAGTATGGACCATTAGCTTCATCGAGCGTTAGTTATTGAAATTTCTTGTATCTTCCTTCCCTTTTTACAGTGGTAGAAGATAACTTTCCCTACATTGCTAAGGCAGACTCTCTTTCCCGATGTTCCTCATTTTTTCCAGAAGTAATTTGGTGTCTCGTTTGGCTAGCCATTTTTGGAGTTCGCAACTGTTTCCCCAAATTCTTTGACTGTGATGTCGGAAATTTTTGCTAAGTTTTGTTCAGCTTCAGAAAAGTGCTTTCGAGGAAACTGTTTCTTTCAAAAGGCCATCACAATACTGCCGCCACATGCGCAGAATTTTGTCGTCAACCACAAGAAGCTGTTTTTGAGCATAGAGGAATAAAGAAGAAGGGAAAACCGTTACTTATCTTGCCCCGTAATTTCCATTTGCTTACATTTTTGCTTTTGTAACACGAGATCTATCTGTGATACACGTATTCAGCTGAATATAAAGTTGTGTCAGTGAAATTACCAGCACCGCTTTATTTTTGAATTTCAAACTGGTTTTGAAATCTGAAAATAAAGTGGTATTTTGGAGGCCAGTTTGACGACAGATGCCGTGGTGTGTATGTGTAGGGTTGGCCTCTTGCTGTATCTCCTCTGTGTTTTTGAGCATCGTTGATGAACTTTGGGAAACTAATCACGTCAGCATTTCTACTTCTTTGAGCCGCTATTTTCAGAAATTTTGCTCCCTTAAGTATTCAAGTTGTTTTGTCGTGTTTCTTGACTGGCTTGGTTTGCATCAGCAGCCGGGACAGAAATCTCTTCCAACTTCCAATATTTGCCCACTTCTTCGCTTCTTACTTGGCTTCTGAATTCTGATGTTCAGAATTTCGAGGCAGGCTTTTTCATCTTTATTATTTTTTTGGGGCACTTTGACAAAACCTTAAAAGGCTCTTCCTTCTTACTTATTACCGCTTTAGTTTCAGTTTGGCTTGGTGGTAGTATCCCTTTAAAGTCTTTAGCAATGATTTGGCTCTATCCAAGCTAGTTTTTTCCAGGAAATCCCACATACTTTGTGTGTACTCCCTGAACTTCGGACTGTGTTGATGGTATTGCACTAATATCTCTGCATATTTTGAAAATGAATTGGTTGCATTTTTCCTTTGTCCAAATTATACCACATGATTTTCTTAGTTTCTACGTTCTATGAACATTTAATAATTTTAAATTGATTCCCCAGGCGCAATGCACAATTCGAAAGTTTGTTGGAAAATTAAAAGGAATGATAATTTTTGTAGCTGTGAATTCTACCGGAAACACTTTGAAGTAGCTACTAAAACACAAAATTCCATGAATTATGTTGTGAATTGTCCTTAGTTTAGACAGTCAAATAGCACACATCCACAAAAATGAGATAAGCTCCAGAACGCAAAAGTTTGAAGCCGAATCCGGAAGATTGAAATAATTTTCCACCACCTAGATTGTTTGGTGTTATAGCATTCTACTCTTGAACATCAGCAAAAAAATGTCTACCCTTCAAATAGGAAAAAAAATCTAATAATAATAATGAAATCACCCTCAAAGAAGCTGCAGAGAGATTCCTTGCCAATATCTCACACCGATTCTTTCACAATCAACAGCAAGCATGTAAGTAAGATGAAATCCAGTGCCACCACATCAGGCGTATAGTGTACGAGCAGTAAGTAGGCGTCTTTCCTTTGTAATAAAGTTCAAAAATCCACCGGTGTGGGTAATTTGTCACATTTTTCTTTTCATTTCTCACCTGACGCCGCATGTCAAACGAATGGGGATTAGGTAAATTCCATTTAGGCCTAACATGCGTCTTTGGGTAAGCATATATGTACATATATGTATGAATGTACGGATTCGAGACTCCAAAGAGAGTGATAAAATCTTGTGATTCTGAACCGCATAGACGCAGGATTTAGTGCAAATGTTTGATATTTCACAAATAGTTCGCCCTTTTGTGGTGATTACCCAACTAATTCTTTATAAAGCTATGCCGGCATCTAACATCTATTGTCATAGTCGAATTCTAAAGGGATTGGGTATATTGGAAAAATTTGCAACATGATATTGTCATGAGCTAAGAAGAACATCCCTTGAGCATAGAGTAAACATACATGTGTACGTATATGAAAAAAAACTGGGATTATTGAGATGTTCACTTTCAAAATCGGATTTCCGTTGGAATCGATAATCCCTCAAAGGTTAAAATCGAATATTAAATGATTTTTTTCTTTACATTGGCATGTGGATTACTCACTACTGAAGGTACCGCACCATAGTATGTGTGTTTGTCGTCTATATGATTTTTCAAAGGAAACACACTTTGGACTTTTTGGAACTATTCAATTGAAATAAGAATCTACGATCTTTTCAGAACAATGAAGAGAGTTTCATGATGCTGATGTAAGTTTACATGTGAAATCAACTTAACTAATGAAACCTTTGGTCAGCAGATTGTTTATTTATTTAGATACCCATAACATATTTCAAATATGAAGTTAAAAAATTAATTACTGAAAATACACCAATGGATATTCTACTAAGCAACTATTAGTAATATGCATCCAAAAATTTTATTGGCAATGGGATCAGCCACAGCCCACAGACAATTATGCCACGATTTAAAAATTTTTTATTTACATTTTTTTCGTTTTCTCAAACAGATTTAATGCTAGAACAGGAAATAAAATTCCTGCTCATATTTCGTTAAAACCTAAACCGGGTAGTTTTCATCAGAGCGAAGAACAAGACGAGCTAAGTTATTCCGCTAATCCTCGACCGGGAACACTCGTCGCCATTTTTTTGTAAGTTGGTTTGAAATCAATTTTAAAAAGTGAACGTTTTTGGATAATTTAAGCCCTAAATTAAAAAGTAAAAGTAAAAGCGGAAAATGTTGAAATCTTCATTAAAAAGAACCGCAGCAAACATTATTTGACATCAAAGTGAAAACTATTAAAAAAGTGGAAACAATAAACACAATTGCAGCCGGATATAGCCGTTTATTCAAATAAGAAACTATCTTTTATTTTACCGAGAAAAATCGAAGGTTTTCTCTTTGTATTATCTGCTCTGTGATTCCGTGGTTCGTAGGGAAGGATTGCTTATTACTTGTAAAAGCACAGCTGCACAGAGTAGATAATACAGAGAGTCAACTTAAGGCCCCGACCCATAGAATCCGTTGCGTCCGTTCGCTGCCGGATTCAACTGACAGCTCGATTAAATACACACGATCTTATGAGAGGTGACCCATAAGCATCGGATGTAACGGACGTAACGGAAAAATTAGCCCAACTTTTAACTTTTGCGTCCGGCAGAACTGATGACATGCGCAGTCAAAACCAATTTGAAGTTTGCTCTTCACACCGCAACGGATTCTATGGGTCACCCCAATCCGTTGTGTCCGGCGGTAAAACTCACTGCTGTCAGTAGAATCCGGCAGCGAACGGACGCAACGGATTCGATGGGTCGGGGCCTTTACTCCCTTTGCTTAAAACATTCTGAAAAAAAATTCTGTGGTGAAATCAAAGAAAGCGTGTTATTTGTTGAATTAACGACTAAAGCCTGCTGCAATTGAGTTTAATTTTTTTAATTTTCTTTCATGTATAGTTTGGATTTGGATGGCAAATAATTTTTATCTCGTCAGATTTGAATGAAGTTTTCTACAATCTCCACTGTGACAAGCACAAAAAAAAACGTTCACTTTCTCAAATTAAACCAAACGACAAAAATATGGCGACGTGGATTTCCGGACGTTGTTTCCCGGCCGAATTCAGCTTGTAGACAAAATAGCATTAGTTTTCCGCTGTAGTTCTACTCTGTGGTAAATTCCAATAATAACGGCTTACATGAACGGGCTCCCATTCATACTAGAATTTCACCATTCTGTTCAACAAAAATCACATACTTTCAGGCATCGAGAAACTAGTGATTTGAGGTTCGTATTAGACGTTGCGTATTCTTAAGGGGTTTACGAAAAATTTCTATTTTAAATGTCATGTTCAAAATTATACAAATCAAAAGGACAATTACAGCTATCAGGAATATTCAGGCTTTCATTTTGCATCTGGATTCAGGCCAGGCGAGCAATTCATTTTCAGTATGGAAACGGAAAAAGTTTGCTTTTCAACGGATTTCCTATAGAATGAAGTTTTTTTTTAAATAATTTTCATTTATAATACTGTAATGTACATTCCATGGAAGGCGTTGAACACAAAATATAGTTGAGGAGTGTACCCGAAAAAGATAGTGTGTAGACCAATAGGTTCACGCATATGATAATTGAGAGAAGCTTTCCTATAAACTGTTCTAAACTACTAGAATGTCCTCGTGCTTTCCTATACGCTGTTCGAAGTTTCCTGTATAAAAGGGCTGCTGGCGCAAGTAGGGTCAGTTTTTATTGTAAAGTGATGGTGTAAAGATTGAATTAGTGTGGATAATTAATGAATTATAGGCGGAGTGAGAACAAGATTTTATTTCGAACTCTGCGAACGTTACAGTATATTGGGCCATATGCATAAAGGCTTGTAAATGCTTTTACTGGTAAATTTCTATAGTAGGTATATACTAATTCTCGTATGCATAAAACCAAAGTAAATACTAGAAAAAAAGTATATAGTTACTACTTAACAAAGTATTTACTTGTTTCGGATGAATTAAACCAGTAAATACTTTAATCGGCAAATATCTATCTATCTATCTATCTATCTACTTTAATCTGTATACATTTTTTTTTTTTTTTTGTCAGGAGGAAATCTTTAAAAGACACTTGGCAGTATTCGACACCAAGAAGTGTGGGATTCTTACCTCACTAAAAACTCCTCGTAATCAGATCCAATCTATGAAAGATCGACAACAGATTTTTCTTTCTCAATAATATAATTGCTTTAGGGGAAGCTTAAACTTTTAATGCTTCCCATGACTTTTAGACCATTAGCTCGTTTGGCTTGGTTCTTCTTAATCTCCGAACATTTCCTCTCGTATTTAATACGGACTCCATTTCAGAGTTGATATGACTATGCAGTCGCTGATTGTGTGATACAGCATGTTTTCTTGCAACTTCTGTAACCGTTTCTATTTGCAGGTCACGATGTAAATCGCTATTTCTTATATACCATGGTGCATTTACTATTCCACGAAGGACTTTGTTTTGGAATTTTTGGATGATTTCAGTTTTTGTTTTCTTTGTACAGCCCCATAATTGGATTCCATAGGTCCAAACAGGTCTAAGTACTTGTTTATAAAGCATTATTTTATTTTCGACAGATAGGTCAGAATTTCTACCGAGTAACCAGTACATTTTTCTATACTTCAAGTTGAGCTCTTCCCTTTTCTTTTTGATACGCTCTTTCCATTTTAGTTTTGCAACCAAATTCATCCCAAGGTATTTGGCCGTGTTGGCGTAAGGTACAGCTTGATTGTTGATGAATATTTGTACGTAGCTTAACTTTTTATTTGTAAAGTTTATTGTGCAGATCTAGCTTCATTGATCTAGATACGCCATTTTTTGGTTCAATCACTAACGGTGTCGACGGCATTTTGCAATTTCTCAGCAGCCTTGACGACGCACTTACTGGATGCCAAAATTGCAGTATCATCTGCAAAAGTAGCCATAATGGTGTTGTTATCCACTGGAATATCCCTTGTATACAGCAAATACAGGGTAGGTCCTAGGACGCTTCCTTGTGGAACACCGGCTTGTATTTTACATAGCTTTGAATATTCTTGATCATACCATACTCTGAAGAGCCGGTTTGAGATATAAGATTTTAGTATTTCGTAGTACTGTCTGGGTAGGTCCCTTTGCAGTTTATACTCTAGCCCCTCATGCCATACCTTGTCGAATGCTTGAGCAACATCTAAAAATATAGCCGAACATACTTGTTTTTCTTCTAATGCTTTTTCAACTGCATCCGTTATTCTATGAACTTGGTCTATCGTGGAATGTTTATTTCTAAATCCAAATTGATGATTTGGGATTAGTTTTCTTTCTTCTATGACTTTGCTTAGTCTTTTCAGTAGCAATTTTTCAAAGACTTTTGCCATTATTGGTATAAGCGATATTGGTCTGTAAGACGTCAGTTCTGTTGGTGGCTTACCTTGCTTTGGTACAACAATTACTTCAGCAATTTTCCAATGATGTGGGACATATTGGGTCTTAAGGCATGCATTTATTATGAATTGGAGTTTTATGAAGGCTTTTGATGGCATTTCTTTCATAACATAAGCAGTTATTAGATCGTACCCAGGTGATTTTTTGTTCGATAGTTGATTTCGACACATACTTTTTATTTCTTTGAGTGTGACAATTGGTATGTCAACTTCATCTACCTTATCAATAAACTGAAAGCTGTTTCAGATGTGTTTGCTGGGAATGGCTTAAAAACATTCGAAAGATGTTCTGCAAACAGGTTAGCTTTTTCTTTCGGATTTCCGATCCAATTCCCGTTTAGAGATTTTATTGGCGGGTTTTGTAACTGCGGTCTTTTCAGGCGCTTAGCTGCTTTCCAGAGCGAAAAGCATCAGTCGTCAAATTTTTCAGGAATCTAATTAATGAATCATTTTTGAATTCGTAGATTTGTTTTGTCGTCTGGAAATCTAGTATTTTGCCATTTTCTTCGAGCTCTTCATTTCTCCAATATCAACTCTCTTACCTCGACAGGGTATTTTGTTTCAGTTTGTCTCCTTATCGAGTAAGTTGGTTTACTTTCTTCTGCAGCTTGTTGAACATCGGCAATGAATTGTTCTACTTCAAGGCAAGGTCGATTTGTCTTTTGTTTCCATAGGGGATCTGAGATTTATATAGCTTTCAAGTTTTTCTCTGAATTCACTCCAGTTTGTTTTATTATTTACAAGCTTAGGATTACTTTTTTCCATTATCTCTGATTCATTAAGTGATAAAGTCACCGGTTTATGATCTGATGATAAGTCATAATTACCTTATTTTAAATGATTGCTTTTTTAAGTGTAATAGCATAAAAAAAATTATAAGGATCGAAGAGATCCCGGAGATAACAATTTCAAAATGCTTTACCTTTTTGAAAAGGAAAACGTTGAGTGGCCAAGCCAGTATATTATCGGTACGAAAATTTATTTAAAATTTAATGGAATCAAGAAATAACTAATTTATTTGTAATAAAAAAATAATAATAATAATTGTAATTATAATAATAATAATATAAACATTTAGGTACTCAAACTGAAAAAGGAGGAGGAGCTACTTACTTCCCGTGATGAAAAGATGCGAATCTTTTTGAGATATGTTGGAGATCAAGGATTTAAAGCTGGGGTTGGAGAAGACACAGGCTTCCATCAGAGTACTGTTTGCAGAACTGTGCATCATGTAGCAAATTTAATTATTAATTAATTTGGTTCTTGGATAAAAATTCCATCGAATTACGAAGAATTACAACTGGCAGCTAAGCTGGATTGGCTTTTAAAATACAGATTTCCATCATGCATTGGATTGTACCCATGTAGAGATAAGGAAACCTCACTTACATTCTGAGGAATATATAAACCGCAAAGGATTTGCTTCCGTCAATATTCAAGCAACCTGTAATGCAAACGAATGTTTTACAAGTAGTGTTGTATGCGAATGGCCGTGTTCAGTACATGATTCAAGGATCTGGAAAAGCAGTTTTCTAGAACCAATTATGAGAACTTCAGACAGTACTGTTTTGTTGGGCGACGAAGGATATGGGATTGCACCATGGTTAATGACGCCTTTCAAAGATCCAACAACCAACATCGAAAAATTTTACAACAAATTACATACCAAAGAGAGGGTCGTAATAGAACGTTGTTTCGGTCAACTGAAAAGCCGATTTCCAGTTCTACAAAACTGTGTACGGGTCGAAATAAAAAATGTACCAGCTATTATTATGTCCTGTTTTGTGTTGCATAATGTTGCAAAGTATCTGACTGATAGCGACGACTTCCTTTTATCAGAAAATGGTGGAAGTGAAACTGCAACTCACTTCCCAGGAAACAGTGAAAGTGTACTTCAAAAGTTCAAATCCGAAGATTGGGACAGATGCGGAGGAATGAGATAGCAGAAGTTTTATATAATGCACAGTAATAGCTCTTTTTTTATAATGTACAATATAACTCAAAAAATCGAAATATGTATTATGAAATTGTGTAAAGTAAAAAAAATATTCTTCAATGAAAATACATTTTTTTCCACCTTCGGAAAAAACATTATGTGAGGCATTGGATGGTTGATATGAAGCAGCTTTAATATTTATTATAAATCCTTTTTTCATTTTCAATAAACGACGCTAGAAATAGAAAAATCGTAAAATTTACTTAAGCTTAAGCCTAACTATGACCTTAAATAACTCAGAAACCTTTTAAGTTAGCAAAAAATCGTAAGAGACTTTTTTTGTAGAGCGTTAAACTTATAAGAATTGTCATTGGTTGACATGATTTGTTTATTATTTCATGATAAAAAAAAATTTTTTAAATCAACAGAACTTTTCCCGTGTTTATTTCTATTTAAAACTTTGGCTGTCGGGGGTGGACTGGCTAAATTTTAAATTAAAAGCTATAACTTGGAATGATTTTTTTTTAATAGATTTAGAATCGATTTAGGACTATCATGAAAAAAAAAATTCGGACAAACCCTAAATAATTACCACCCTAGTGCACATATTATAAAAAAGAAGCCTCAAATCCAGGCCCAGAGTTGCGAAACAATGTGATGTGGTGAAAGCGACTTGTAGCGGCATTAAAATTTCAGCTTTGGCAAATTGCATTCTTTTTCTGTTTTTATTTAGTGGTCAGCCATTAGCGGAAGTAAGAGCGCAACACCCGAAGAAAAATGTCTTGAGATCTTCGCCGAGTTTAACAAATTAACTCAACTTGTTGATGAGCCCACACGGGTTCCAGATATTGAAGGCCATGCGGCCAACACTCTTGACCTATTTCTAACTTCTCATCCCGAAAAATATAGGGTTATAGTATCATCGACTTTAGGCAAATCCAACCATTGTGTCATATCGGTAGATTTTTCGTCTTCCGTCACGGTAAAAAAAGATAAAAGTGGCAATACGAGAAACCCAATTGGGACGGCCTGAATAATTTCTTTCGAAATTTCAATTGGTCATTGTGCTTTCTTGACGGAAACGTTGATGCATCAGCTGATATGATATCTAACGTAATTCTCAACGGCATGAGAAACTTTGTTCTTCACAGAACAAAAAGTATCATCCCCAAAGTGAATTCGTGGTTTGATTCTAGCTGTAAAGCGGCGATTAGGGATAGAGAAAGTAGTTTTCGAAAATTTAAAGGCAACCCTACAGTAGAAAATCGAAATTTGTTCAAACGGGCCAGAAATATCTGTAATGCTCATATACAGAAGGCCAAATTTTTGCATGACCAAAACGTAAGACAAACAATACTGTTGTGTCCAAAAGGAAGCAAAAATTTTTGGTCTTTTGTTAAAAACGTTAAGAACTCGACCACGTCATCGGTCCCAACGCTCGTTTTCAATGACTCTCCATATGTCAGTTCCATCGATAAAGCCAATTTGTCAGCAGCTCAATTTGCTGCAAACTCAACACTACCTGATAGCATATTGGTTCCTCTGTAGAATCTGTGATGAAGCAGATTTTTTTTCGAACTCGCTCGGTTGCGAGAGTCCTCAAAGATCTCAACATACATAAATCCGCTGGTCCAGATGGTATCCCCGCCGTTATTCTGAAGATGTGTTCTTCTACGCTGGAAAAACCTCTGCGTAAACTTTTCCATCTTTCGTATTCTGCTGGGATTTTTCCGAGCAGATGAAAAACTGCATTTGCCCAGCCGGTCCCTAAAAAAGGCGAATCTTCCTCCCCTTCCAATTACCGTCCAATTGCACTAACGTCCCTTCTTTCATGGAAACGTTCATAAACCGTCTACTTATGAAATATCTTGAAGAACGAAAGCTTCTTAATGACCGTCAGTACGGCTTTCGTGGAAAACGTTCCACTGGTGATTTGATGGCTTATCTCACCGAAAAGTAGAACCAATCTTTACATTGTTTTGGAGAAAGTAAGATTATTGCGCTTGATATTTCTAAAGCATTTGATAGAGTTTGGCATCAGGCTCTTTTATCGAAAATACGTGCATTTGGTATCGATGAGTCTCTTCTTCTTTGGATTAGAAATTACCTTTCCGACCAATACAAGTTGTATTGGATGGCTTCAAGTCTGATACCCACTTCATAAATACTTCATATGGTGTACCCCAGGGCTCCGTTTTGTCTCCGACTCTCTTCCTCATTTTTATAAATGATCTCTTGTCTGAAACTTCTAATCTTCTCAACTGTTTTGCTGACGACTGCGACTCGGCCCTCAGCTTTTCATATTCGTTTCCAAATTCACGTCCCTGCTCTTCGGATTTGGAACTGAAACGGTTGCGTATGATAAGCTAATTGAATTCTGACCTTGACAGCATTGTTACATGGGGTCATAAGAACCGAGTAGAATTCAATGCTTCGAAAACTCAATGCTGTCTCTTGTCGTTGAAGCTTAACATTCCCCCATTGCCATTATCCATGAATGGTACCTGCTGAAAGACCTTGTGCAACTCGATCTCTAAAAATAAAATCATACTAATTCCTGGGGAAGTGATATTTAATTCGCTTTTCAATACTCACCAAAGTACAGGTGAATATAAGAGAAAGCCTTTAAAGTTCTTTATTTACAAAAGAAAACTTTTTGTGTTCCCATAGAGAAAATGATATGCGCGAATAAGTTCTATAATAGCTAATCTGGCTCCTTTCTTAAGAATGAGGATGAATTTGGTTCAGATATATACATGATCGAAATTCCTCTGCTTATGCCTATTTTGTTGGATCTTAACGATTTAGGTTGGATAATTAGCCACTTTCTTCACAGAGCTTGTGCGGTGTGTTCTGTTTCTTAAATAAATGTGAATTGTTAGTATATATCCTTTGGTTCTATTTCGCTTACCCGGGTCTTCGACGGGAGTTTTTGCAGTGCAAACCCCACATTATGATTACTTATATCCTAAGAGTGCGTTTAAAATTGCAGGATTGCACTAGTTAAGAGTGGAACTTGAGAATCTAGTGCTTGTATTTTTTTGATATCGAAAAGGAAGAGAATAGCTTCAAAAAAAAGGTTTTCTGATTTGAACACATCACGAACCTAACTACCCAAACGTCTAGATAATGTAAAAATAAAGCAAGTCTTCCGTTTTCAAATTATAGGTACGGTAAATATGTGGTTTCTTTATCTGTATAGCATAAATCAACCCCAGCACATTGAGTGAAGAAATCAAATTCAGTTGTGTCAATCAATTTGATTTCTGTCGATAACAAAAACACCACTGTGGTGGAAATAATTGTTTACAACCTTATCGCTGTGGTCAAGGACGAATGAGTACAACACAGAATCGTGGTCTGTTTTATTTAGTAATCACTTATGCTAGGTGCAAAGTTGTTGAGAATCATTGCGATTGTTCACTTTGCGACAAGCGTTTACAATGCACCGGAGGAGTAACTGAAAAGGGATTGGTTATGCTACAAGTAGATATATTTATTTACTTTTTTAAATCCTGAGTAACAACATGCTTTTTGACACGTAATCTCTGGTTTTAAAGTCTCGTTTTGCAATTGTAAAGCAAAGTGAAACCTTAATCAAGAAGAAAGAGTTGGTTTATTCATATCATTCGTTTCGGATAGATCGATTCATCTATCTTCGCAGTGCATAGAAAATTGCATTCTCAATGGATGAATGAAATGTCTAATTGCCTATCACAAATATCTATTGTGGGTAGTGGAGATACCATGGTATGAACAGCATGGTAACTGGGAGCAAATGGCGCTATTTTATCAAAAACATGAAAGCAGCTTCCAACTTTTATATTTTCAGGAGCAGGAAGAACTAGACCGACAGACTCAGTCGACTTACCTGACTTACTTGACAAGCAATTGAGAAACGATAAATGTTCTTCTCAGTTGCCAATGAGACCCAGATACATCTTTTTTCTAATGGAAAGCTCTTTTTTAGTTGTAGATTTTTGAATTCTGACACAGTTTCTATATCGTCACATTTGACAGTAAGCCTTTGAGCGGTTGAGTCTGACGAGTGACAACACGCACACCAGTTATGCAATCGCATCGCCCCTCAAATGTATTTCTCACAAAAAAAAGTTATGGATCTCGACTACAGTTCTGTTTTGTAATGCAGTGAATGGATAATTAGGGAAATGGACATATGAAGCTTCAAGTAGTCAGTTTGTATTATTATTTCCCTTATTAGCATCCTTGCATAAGGGCGGCCGTGGTGCAGTGGTAAAGTGTTCAGTAGATTGATCGGACGCGTGGGTTCGAATCATGCTTTGGGCATCTACTTTTCTTTCAGCCTCGACGCCGCCCTCCTTGAAGTCATATGGGAAATTTCAACCACCTTATTTCCATCTACTGCACTACATAAAAGGGAAGCCTTTCGGAAATTAAATCTTGACGTCTGCAGAAAAAAGTGTAATGATGCCAACAAAAAGTACAGGTGCTTATGTAAAACTAAAAAGAAAGCTTATTTTCAAAACATTGCCAAAAGCCTACAGTTTGTTTCTTCAGCCAAAGATTGGTGGAAAATTGCCAAGGAGATACGTGGTAACAGTTTTAGTACACCAATAGGAGTTAAAGTCTGTGAACTCAAGAATCATTAGAGATGGTAATCTGGTGTCTAACTATAGAGGACTGTCTTTCCTGGACACGCTTTATAAGTTATTTACTACTGTTCTCTTAAACAGACTGAAGTCTTGGCTGGAAGCAAACAACATTATTGTAAACGAGTCTCAAGCTGCTTACAGGAAGAACTAGTCTACTGTGGACCAAGGTTACAATCTTTCATGTACAGTTTCAACTATGTCAAAAGAAGAAGCTGTAAGCTTTTTTCATCGATCTAAAAAAGCTTGCATCGATCTAAAAAAAGGTGCTTTTGGCAATGTTGATAGAAATGCTTTATTCTACAAATTGTCTACTCAGGGAATCTCTTCGAAGATGATTGCTATTATAAAATCTCTTTATGTGGACACTGCTGCTTCTGTTTGGGATTGCTCGAGCTTGTCAGATTTCTTTTTCACCAACAAAGGTGTTCGACAAGGTTGTGTTTTGTGTACTGAGTTCGCTTCTCTTTGTCCTCTTTTTAAATGATTTACATGATGATTTACCTATTGGTCTGTTTTTAGATGATCTTCAGATTGACGCTCTCTTTTATGCTGACGACATTGTTCTCTTATCGGATAATCCTGCTTATCTACAACAACTTATTGATAGCTTTAGTACTGCAAAAAGTGGAACCTTGTTAATCCTGGCAAATCAGAAGTAGTAATTTTTCGAAATGGGGGACGAAGAGCGGCTTGTCCAAAAATGGTTCCTCAATAATGCCGAAATAAATGTGTCAAACCAATACAAATATCTAGGTGTAATTTTCAACCACAACATGTCCTGAATTGGTATGGGGATATCGTGAACACAACCAAGTTGAAAAATTGCAACGATTTTTTATAAAAAGATGTTTCCTGCTACCGGATAACACGCCGAACTTTGCTTTGCACATCGAGACTGCTTTTCTTACATCTCTCAAGCTTCATTTTTCATATATAAGAAGAACCTTATCTCTTCCAAGTGATAGACTACCCAAAATCTTATCAGAAGCCATTATTATGGAAAAACCTTCTGGGCTAAGGAATGGTTGGATCTCTTTCATAGTGCGTCGATTGACATAAGTTTGCTTGATTGGCATGGAATGCATAGTATTCTTCTATCAAAACTTAAAGAAAAACACTGGATTGAATTTACCACCAGCGCCACACAGTCCCAATTTCATGACGAATACTGCAACCTGCTTTACTCCGAAGTACCAAACTATTTTGATGACTCGAACTCTTGTGATATGATTTTAATCATCTTTAAAGCTCGTTTTGGGCTTCTCAATCTCAATGGAAGAGTGAAAGATACTGATGGAATATGTACAGTTTGCAACATGGATGCATCGGAAAACACTTTCCATTTCGTCGGAACCTGTCCAATCTTTAAAGGCTTCAGAAGAGCATTTCCGGGCAGCGACGTGCTCTCCCGCTCACAACTTCTCAACGTTTTGAATGGCAACTGCTACCTATACAATTTTCTAAAAGCTGCAATCAAGTATTAGTTTACCTCTTAACCTGACAGGCAACTTAAAGTTATTGTCTTAATCAATTTTATACCAGCATACACTGTTTTTGTAAAATCTTTTTTGAAATAAAATTATCGATCTATCTTAAAGGGAAGGCTGCTACCAGGGTAGTGCAAGAGACCAGCAATTCTCCAGATTAACATAAACCTTCTCTTTAAAATTTAAAAAAGAACATACTTAGCAATAATATGGTGTCTTAAGTCGTTTACTCTTCTGAGTATTTGTTGCCACCAAAATCATCAACTTTACTGCACATTCATACCTAGTCCCTATGTGTGCGAAAAGGCGAAAACTCTTGTACTTAGTTGCCACAACTTTATCAGACAAACCAGTCCACTAGTATAGCGTTAACAAAGTGCACTGGAAGCTGATAAGATATTAACAATGGTATAAAATGCCTGATCCACAACTGAACATTATTAATTCCATTTCAGCAACATTGAGAAACAATTGTTAGCCAAATAATGATCGGTCATCAATCTATTGTTCTTTTAACTTTGATTCTTGGTGTTGTATCCGCAACCGATGTTAAAAAATGTGAGAAAAAGAATTTAATTTGAAATGCAAAGCTCTGATCTTCTTCTTCTCGCTTCTTTTTTTTCTAGGCTCTGATAATAAGCCCTTTCCATTGGATGTTCGAGTTTATGGTTGTGAAACTATGCCGTGCAATGTGATCAAAGGCAGAAATATAGAGCTCGATATTGACTTTGTTGTTTGTATGTACCTAAAAATGATAAGGAATACAAAAATACTTTTTGAAATGATTTTTAATAATTTATTGATTTGATTGCAGAGATCTTAAATAATTGTTTTCAACAAATAATATTTATTGGTTTGTTTGATTATAGATAACCACGTTTCCGAAATGAAAACACAGGTGATTGCTAAAGCTCTTGGACTCAATGTGCCATATGAGTTACCAGAGGAAACAAGCAATGTTTGCAGGAATCTGATGTATGGTGCATACTGTCCGCTCTATCCAGAAGAAGATGTCACTTACAAGTTCCTGTTTCCAGTGAGCAGTATTTATCCGGAAATAAGTGTGAGAATCGAAGTAACAATTGTTGACCAGGACAAAGACATTCTGACGTGTTTCGCATGTGATATTAAAGTAAGAAAGGGAGAGTCCAAAATAGAAAAGAATTTGCAATCGAATGAAGCTTTTGGGCTGATTAAGTAATAAACAGAAACACTCAATGTTGAAAGTTTTTTATTTTATTTAATTTTTAAGTGAAAGTTTGTTTTCCAACAAACGACAACTAAACTAACAAAATTTTTTAAAAATCGACCGAGCCTTTTCCGTAGCTTTAGTACTAACTACTTAACTTCGAAGTCACAAAGTGCGACAATAATCTGGGATCACCTTATGGTTTGAGTCGGAAAAGATCAGCTTAATAGTTTTAAAGAACCTTATGCTATGCCTGCACCGGTGCAGGGAATTAACTTCACGGGCACTACCTTCACATGGGAAATAACTTCACCTCATGTGGGAAATAATTTCACTTTTTTGTGGTGAAGATATTTCCTACTGAAGGTGGGAAATAACCTCACTTTTTCGTGGGAACGAATTCCACTTTTATGTGAAGCTATGTTTTGGAAAAAAACTAGAACATTTCGTTGCAGTGCAGATCTGTTTTTGTAAATATGTATACAGGGTGTCCCGTAATTCGTGTTACATATTTCGGGATATTATTCTTGGTCGTATTCCAAGAAAAAAATTGTTCTACAGTAAAGTTCGTTTCCTAACTTTGACATTTGACTTTTTGACATTTCAAAAAAAGGCTATCTTTGGTGTACCTTGACCTGTGTTAAATTCGATTTCTCTATCAATACTGATGGTAGAGACCTAATTTTAGACTTAATTTTTTGGAGAAATGATAATCTTTAAAACTGTATTTAAATTGGACTTCTATAGGCTTAGGGTTGCAAGATCTGTTTTTGAAATATGTTAAATAAATTTATATGTATTTCAAAAGCAAATTTTTCGTTTTTGTGTATCTTGTCGTTTTAGTGCTTTATTCAAGGAAATAATGAAAAATTCGCGCGAATTTTTCATTATTTCCTTGAATAAAGCACTAAAACGACAAGATACACAAAAACGCAAAATTTGCTTTTGAAATACATATAAATTTATTTAACATATTTCAAAAACAGATATTTCATTTAATATATAAAATGAGTGCCATCCAATAATATCTATACAGTGAAATATCTGTTTTCGAAAATATGTTCATTATTTTAATTGACGTTCTTAGCTACGCATATTCGCAGCTAAGTAGCCTTATGTTGGACTTACATGCATCTGCTAGTGCAGATGAAAAAAGGAATTAGACACAAGATGTAAAACTCATCGCGCGAATTTTTCACTATTTCCTCGTATATAGCACTAAAGCGACAAAATGCATAAAAACGAGAAATTTGTTTTTGAAAATGTGTTACATAAAAATTTATTTAGCATATTTTCAACTTTCCAAGTCTTCGTTTCAAAGCGCTTTTATTTTGAAAATATAGTTTGACAATATTATGTTTTTTCCCAGAATTGAGCTCTTTTATATATATTTTTAATATACAAACGCGAACTATTTACATTTTTGTACCTTTGTTTATTTTGTAAAACTTTTTTTGTTTGAAATAAACCGCCCAAAAGCTATAATTTCTGCTTTGTTGAATGTCTACAATCTTCGAACTGCAGGTGGGAAATAACTTCACGCAAATTTCAGGTGAAGTTATTTCCCACCTACAGTGGGAAATATCTTCCCCACGAAAAAGGGAAATTATTTCCCACTTGAGGTGAAGTTATTTCCCATGTGAAGGTAGTGCCCGTGAAGTTAGTTCCCTGCACCGCCTGCACCTGAAGTTAAACTGGGTTTCATTCCAGGATGGTTTGAGTTAACCAAGTAGTGTCTTTGTCTTAAGTTAAAAAGATACAGACATAAAGTGTGAGCAGAACGTCAATGACGTATGAGAGAATTCATTCTCTCTCCACTCACTTCCACTCTCGTCAAATTCACTGGAATATTGGAAATAGTGCATTCAGTTGTCAAAATTAATTTATACAGCGACATATTAGGTCTGTTTCTTTACTTTGTGCACAGAAATTAATATGTGGCAATACCAAGAAAGCTTCGGAGTTGATGATTGTCCTGTGGTGTTGGCCAATTTTCGACGGAGTCAACTTTTTCAGGATCAGTCTTCACTCCTTGGGAAGAGATGATGTGTCCCAAATACTTAACTTCGGTTTTGAAAAGTGCTCATTTTTCCGGATTCAGTTTAAGGTTAGCTTCTCGAAGTCTCTGAAACACGGCTTTTAGGTTCTTGCAATGTTGGTCAAATGTTTTCCCGTAAGCAATGACATCGTCCAAGTAGACTAGGCAAGCTTTCCACGTCAATCCTTGAAGAACGCACTCCATCAAATGCTCGAATGTTGCCGGAGCGTTGCGTCCAAACGCCATAGCATTGAACTGCCATAGCCCATTGCCTGTAGAAAACGCCGTCTTTTCTCGATCATCAGGGTGGATGTCAACTTGTCAATATCCACTCTTCAAGTCCAGCGTCGAGAACCACTGGGCTCCCTCCATGGCATCCAGGGTATCACTGATTCTCGGCAGAGGATAGCTGTCCTTCTTAGTCACATCATTCAGCCTTCGGTAGTCCACACAAAAACGAGTGCTTCCGTCTTTCTTTTTCTCTAGCACCACTGGTGACGCCCAAGGACTTTTGGTTATTTTCAATAAGACCGTCCTTCTTCATTGTTGTTATCATTTCCTCAACCTCACCTTGTTTGGCCAGTGGAAGGCGTCTTGCGGTGATGCGATGCTGCACCAACTGTTTCCTACCATATTGCCCCTTTGGCGACGCGAAGATGTCAGTGTACTCTTGTAGGAGATTTTCAGCTATCCTTGTTTGTTGGTGATCAAGGTTGGATGAATTCAGTTTTCTAGCTCTGATGGTTTTGAGCTCCTCCGGAGTTATAGTTTTTCTCGGGGCCTCATCTGTGATCTTCGTAACTGCTGCAACCGATTCGCAACGTCCAACGACTTCTCCTTTCTTCAACCTTACATCGTACGGTCTGTGGTAATCGTACGGGGACCATTTTGTTTTTTGGTGCTACCAGTGTTTTCCCAATGATGACGCTTTGAGAGGAACACTCTGGGCCTGGTTCCACCACGAGGTATCGAAGGCTTCCAAACTCACCTTCCAGTTTTGTCCAAACGAACACTTCAGAAGAAGAGAAGTAGGAGGCAGAATCAGATCTTCCGTGATGACAGTCCTCAGTGTCGACGTACTTTCGTTCGAATAGATCATTGGAAATTCCTTATTTTGGTACTTCAAAACTTGATTACCGATGTCCAAAATAACTCCGTGCTGTTTCATAAAGTCGATTCCAATGATGCACTCGTCACATATATCTGCCACCAGGAATTGATGAGTAAACACTAGATCGGCCAGTCGGATCTTAAGACACACTTCTCCATATACTCTTGCTGCTTCTCCCGTTGCGGTTCTTAGACGGTAGCTATTGGTGTTTATGAAGCCATGTCGTCTTCACCAGGTCTCGACGTACTATGGAGGCTGTGGCACCGGTGTCGATGGTAGCCACATGTTTGTCCCCGTTAAAAGTAGTCTCCACAGTCAGACTTTTGTTGTCTCGTTTGGTCTGAGACACCTGGATGGTGGTTCTGGGGCCATCGACACAAGAAACCAGCCTCTGCCCCTCGAAGTTGGTGTTGTTGTTACCTTGCTCTGGGTTGGATCTCTTGCTCGCAGAATGTTGACAAGCGGTTTTGACACTGGTAGTTGGAGTTTTCGCCGAAAACTCCAACTGCCTAGTGTGACCTTGAGAAAAGTAGCTCCAAAATTGGTTTCTTATATAACTGATGCATTTATTTTATGTATATTATTTTACAGCTTTTTCTTAAGTTTTCTTTTTTCCAATTCTCCAAATTATCTTACAATAGTTGCAACTTAATTATCTTATCAATGCGGCTTCAGACCTGGAAAATCTACCACCGACCAAATATTCACATTGCGCCAAATCCTGGAGAAAACCAAAGAGTACAACATCGACACCCACCACCTGTTCGTCGACTTTAAAGCAGCGTACGATAGTGTTAACAGAGTTGAAATGTATCGTGCTATGGCTAACTTTAGAATCCCTTCTAAACTGATACGCCTTATCAGGATGACGTTGGAGAACGCTAGCTGTCAAAGTTGGTAAACCTTCGAAACCATTAGAGGGCTTAGACAAGGCGACGCACTGTCATGCAGCTGTTTTAACATTGTGCTTGAAAATGTAATACGTAGCACCTAGCACCCATGCCAGTACATCGGGCACCATTTTCAATAAATCAACACAATTACTTGGGTTTGCAGACGACATAGACGTGATAGGAAGAACAAAGCGAGCAGTAACTGGTGCATTCACTACTATGGAGTCAGCAGCAAGCCAAATGGGGCTGAAAATAAACGAGGACAAGACGAAGTATATGCTCTCATCAACAAAAGTCCAATCCCACCACCGACATGGTCAAAATGTCACCATTGACAGGTATAACTTCGAGGTAGTCAGTGAATGTAAACTCAGCCAACAACATCAGCGCTGAAATCAAACGCAGACTAACTCTTGGTAATCGCTATTTTTTTGGGTTAAATAAGCAATTGAGGAATAAAGCCCTATCGAGAAGAACCAAGGAGACACTATACAAAACACTCATCATTCCGGCCTGCTATATGGTGCAGAAGCATGGACCCTCTCCCAATCGGATGAAAAGTCACTAGGAGTCTTCGAGAGAAAAGTTCTGCGTACGATTTATGGTCCTGTTTGCGTTAATCGAGAAAACAACGTTTGGCGAAGAAGATACAACGACGAACTATACGAGCTGTACAGCGACATAAGCTTAGCCAGAAAAATTAGAGTCCAACGACTAAGATGGATGGGCCATGTAGAGCGAATGGACATCAACGCTCCAGCGCGTCAAGTCTTCAACGCCAAACCAGAGGGAGTCAGAAGCCAAGGTAGACCTCATCTTCGATGGAGCGACCAGGTAGAAGGAGATCTCCGCCAACTTGGAGAAATTGGAGACGGCAGGCTAGAGATCGAGCCGGCTGGAGGGGCATATTGGACAAGGCCTAGGAGCACCACGCTCTAGTTGAGCCACCTAAAGTATGTAAGTTGCAACTTAATTGGCTCGAAAAACATAAGTGAATAAATTTCTATTTCTCTATTCCCATAGTTTTTCTCCTTTCAATAGAACTGGTAGATGTACCTACCTACTAAAGTTTTTAATGCACCTGTTTTTATGGAACTTTTATAATTCGTAACAGATTGTAGCATACAATTACTTTTCACCGAACAGACTTCAGCTTCTTGTTTTTACAATATTTGTAGCGTGCCCCTCTCCTTAACAAATAGAAAAAAAAAAAATTTACAATCAATTCATAATCAAAATTTAGGTCAGATGAATAAAAGTAGCTCATTTTCAAAATAACCGAAGCATAGTTCAGAAAGCGGAAGTAGGTGCACTGAAAATGTGCGCACAGAATTAGTAAATTCATGAAAGTCGAACTTCGAATAAATTCAAACTTCGAAGAATCGAACTAGGAAGTTCGATCATAACCATCTTCACATTCTTTCTGAAATCAACTGTCATCAGAGGTGGATGCATACGCACATTTTTCTCTAAAACTCTTATAAAGTAGTGCAAATTGTTCGGTGAAACAAGTATTTAGCCTTACATTAAGTACTAAGACTGCAGAGTAATCGGAAAAAGAATTACTGCGACATTTTTTTTGAAGAACGTGGCAAAAACCCGAGAAAAGCTAGCTGTTGTTTAAGTGGATGGCCAAAAATTCTAGTGTCGAAATAAACCTCTGATTTAAAACTAGAGTCCTAGAGGCATCCACTACGACACTCTTCTGGCGAGCTCCGAGCCCACGCGGTTCCAGTAACCTTGGTCGATAAGTCTCAGACCATCAAACAGCAAGAGAAAACGCGTTAAACAACTCCAAGACCATTTACAACTATTCACATTCAAAACTACATCACCAGCATCCAGAAAAAAAGAATATGTATTTAATTATCTATAAAAATTGCAATTAGCCCTAACTAACCTAAAAGAAGTACCTACAAAAGCAGTACAAAAATAACTAAAACGAAAAAAAAAAAAAAAAAAAAAAAAAAAAAAAAAAAAAAAAAAAAAAAAAAAGCAAATGAAGATGGTGGCTTGAAAGTTCAGAACGCTTTAGTTTAATTTAAGTTCAAAAGGAAATTTTATTCTAAGTTTAAAGTGGCCCTAGAAAAAAAAAAAAATATATACATATATTACTAATTAACCTAAATTGAAACAGAAAGTACAGAAAAACAAGGAACCAACAAAGTGGAATTTCGTGCACGAACTTCGACGCTGCGGAACCTGGATTTTCAGACAAAAAAAAAAAAAAAAAACCGTGAGTACCTAATTCTTGTTCTAGAAATATAAATGTATATATATTCTTTTTTTTTGGTGGTTCAAAGGCCTATAAAAATTTTGCTCTATTACTTTTAAATACATTATTTGAAAAATTTAAACGCTAATAAACTTAAACTTTCATGCAACATTCATTCGAAAAATCTATTTACATTATAAATTAAAAATAAGTTTCATGCATTTTCATATTGAATAATATTGAATTCAATGAATCTATATCCATTATCATGAAAAACCGTCTCTCAGTATTCTCAAATGAAGTTGTATATGTGTTTGGCTGATAAGCCTTTATTAATACTTAGGTTAATTTTATTTTAAAAACTTGAATAAAAAGAGATGAAAATAAAACACACGTAAAATTTGATTTTGATTCTGCAAGTGACGTTTATTTGTTGTGTCAAAAGGTTGTCATTTTATGACATTTGATATTTGACAATTGCAAGTTTGCCGATATTGGCGTTCCAGGATAGTTTTATTTAAGGTGGAACCAACATTCTCCCCGGGCGCAAAGTGAAGCATTTCGGTTTCGATGCAATCATACATGAAATGATACAAAATTATTAATAAATTGTACTTTTACAAGTTAAAGCATTAATCAAAATAAATTTTAAGACATTGTGAATTGACTTCTTTTATATTTATTATTTGGATGCGTGTTTCCATGGAAATGAGCAACTTTGATTTATTTGATTTCGTTAAAAAAATGAGCTAAGTGTGTCTATTCTCGACGATAGAATTCAATATTTCAATAATAGTAATTTGATAAAATCGATAATTCGTTAGCATATTTGAAATTGAATTTGGTTTGTGTGTTTGTGTGTATGTGTGAATGATTACGTTTTGTGTGTTTGTTTACGGATGATGAAATTATGTGTGTGTGTTTTTATGAATGATGAAGTTATGTCATATAATGTGAATAAACATTATGCTGCTTGACTTGTGGAATGTTGATTGTTGTTGATTGGAAGAGGACATAGCTTCGTTACAGGTCGTTTAAATTCACCTTGCTCCGTTTTCAGCTTTACAACTCTGGTGATGTCATCTTTTCCTGGGAACGTTTCTAGGATTCGTCCTAAATTCCATTTTGTAGGGGGGAGTCTCTCATCCTTTATTAAGACTAGATCTCCGATTTGAAGTTGAGGCTGAGGTTTTAGCCATTTAGGTCGTTGTTGCAATCGGGCCAAGTATTCGGATTGCCAGTGGTGCCAAAAGGTTTGTAAGCTGAATTGGATTGCTTTCCATCGATCGACATAGTTCGTCTTACCGATGGTGAGATCAGGTTCTGGTACGGAGAACATTTCGGTTCCTATAAGGAAGTGCGCTGGAGTCAAAGCATGGAAGTCTTCAGGATTCTCTGTTAAGGGACATAGAGGCCTCGAATTCAAACACGCTTCAATTTGCGTTAAAAGCGTGGTGAGTTCTTCGAAAGTTAATACCCCATTTCCAACAACTCTTTTAAAGTGGTGTTTAACACTCTTCACTCCAGCTTCCCATAATCCTCCGAAGTGGGGAGAAGCAGGGGGAATGAAATTCCACTTTGTTCCCTGTGACGACAGAACTTCAGCGACCCTTTTCCAATCATGGGAAGCATCCTTCAAAAGTCGGCACAACTCCGTTTCAGCCCCTTTAAAATTTGTACCGCAATCACTGTATATTTGACTACATACTCCTCGCCGTGATGTGAATCGCCGAAACGTTGCTAAAAAGGCTTGAGTGGTGAGATCACTAACCGCCTCAAGATGAATCGCCTTTGTTGCTAGACAAACAAAAATAGCTAAATAGCCTTTGTAACTTTTTGCTCCGCGGCCTTTCCAAGCCCGAATACTTATCGGTCCAGCATAGTCAACACCAGTATGTGAGAACGGTCTGGATGCAGTCACTCTGGGTGCAGGTAACTCTCCCATAAGTTGGTAAGCTGGTTTAGTCCGATACCGATAACATATGATGCAGTTGTGTACGTATTGTTTAACTGCTCGTTTCGTCTGAAAAATCCAATATTTTTTTCGAAGATAACCCATCATTAACTGAATGCCTCCGTGAAGTGTTTTTTCATGTGCTTCGTGTAGAATCAATTTGGTGAAATGATGATTTGGAACTAGGATCATTGGATGTTGCTGATCGTATGGCAAATTTGCATTCTTCAGTCTTCCGCCAACTCGAATGATTCTATCAGGATCAAGAAAGGGATTAAGAGATGCCATGCCTCTCGACTTCAAAATACCATCAGGGAACATCTCCAGCTGAGCTAATTTTACCAGAACCTTTGCTGCAACGTCGAGCTCCTTTGGTGAAATCGATCCGAAATTCCGTTTGGGTAAGCATATTTTTAAATTGTTAGTGAAACGTAAAATCATGGCGACAATACGTATTAATTTGTTTATTTCAGATGATCGATGAAGAAGTTCTGTAATTGGAAGTAAAACTTTTCCGATGTGATGCACTTGCGTTACTGGCTGCGTGGGATACTGAAATTCCCATCTATCGCGCAAAAATTCAGGTCCGGTCCACCATAACGGATTATCAACCAACGCCGATGACAGAACACCTCTGGAAACCAAATCGGCTGGATTGTGCTGAGTTGGAATATGATTCCAAATTTTGACGGGAGTCAATCGATGTATTTCTCCAACCCTGTTACGCACAAATGTTTCCCATTTATTTGGAGAAGCTCGAATCCACGAAAGCGTAATAGTGGAGTCCGTCCATGCGAACCGTTTGATATTTTCATTTCCAAAAACTTTAATGACATGGTCCAGAAGTTTGGCTAGTGTAACAGCACCGCAAAGTTCCAAACGAGGAAGACTCACTGGCTGAAGAGGAGCAACTTTAGATTTAGCAAAGAGAAGATGCATATGTGACTGGCCTGTTTCATCTTCGACGCGCAAATACACTGCTGCTCCATATGCCTTTTCTGATGCATCACTGAAACCATGAAGTTCAACTCGAGTGAAATCGCCGATGGTTTGAACCCACCTTGGAAATTGAATTTTGTTGATGGCTTGCAGATCTTCGTAGAAGACATTCCACTGCTCCAAGAGTGATGGTTCAATTGGTTCATCCCATGACATCTTTTTTACCCACAGTTGCTGCATGAACATCTTCGCCTTCACAATACACGGCGCAATCCAACCCATCGGATCAAACAAACGTGCTATCGTGGATAAAATAAATCGTTTTGTCGGTTGTGCGTCAGGAATTGCATTGTAGCAGAAAGAGAATTTGTCAATAGAAGGAAGCCAATGGACACCGAGCGTTTTAACTCTTTCCGAATCTTCTGAAGGCATTGAGAATGATAATTCCCGTTCTCCTGCTGGAATTCGCGAGAGAAGTTCATCAGAATTGGAAGTCCATTTCCGCAAGTGGAATCCAGCTGCCTCTAAGGTTGATTTAACTTGTTGCATTTTCTCTTTAGCCTCTGCGATGGTATTTCCTCCCGATATTAAATCGTCTACATACATCTCTTCACGGATCATGGTTGAAATAGTTTGATTTTCCGAATTGTCGTCTGCCAACCTATGTAAAGTTCGGATAGCGAGATATGGAGCGGCTGCGGTTCCAAAGGTAACCGTATTAAGTTTGTAGACTTTAACAGGATCTTCAGAATTTTTTCTCCACAGAATCAGCTGATAATTTCTGTCTTTCTCCGCTATCCAAATTTGTCGGTACATTTTCTCGATGTCAGCAGTGAAGGTGTATTTGTACAACCTCCAACGAAGAATAATGTCGCAGATATTTTGTTGAAGTGCTGGACCTACCAACATAGCATCGTTCAAAGACACGCCATTTGATGTTTTGAAGGAAGCGTCAAAGACCACCCTCAATTTAGTGGTTGAACTGGTTTCTTTTATGACAGCATGATGCGGCAGGAAGTAATGCTGATTTTCTGGCAACGTATTCTTATCGACTTCGCTCATATGCCCAAGTTGGATATAATCTTCGATACAAGCCGAATACTGGAATCGAAGTTCCTGGTTTGCATCAAAACGTCGCTCTAAACTATGGAACCGTCTCAAAGCACCTTGATACGACTCTCCAAAAACCGGAGGAACGTTTCCTTTGAACGGCAATGCTACTTGATAGCGCCCATCAAGTGTTCGTTCAGTGTTTGTGATGAAATGATTCTCACAATCAACATCTTCAACTTTTTGGAATGGTTTGAAAGGCGTCTCTTCCAGTTCCCAAAATTTTCGAAGTTGCGATTCGACATCTACTGTTTGCATGAAACTTCTTACTTGATGGTTGGATTCGGATACAATTGGGGCCTTTCCGAATAAAATCCATCCTAATGTTGTCTTTTGCATGACTGGCATGGATTTATCCGCTGGCGAGACCAGCTCAGGCAACAAGAGTTCAGGAAGGACGTCACTTCCAAGCAAAATATCAATTTTTGATGATTTGAAAAATTCAGGATCGGCGAGGGCATAATCGGTGAGATGTTTCCAGTTCTCAACGTGAAGGGTCCGGGCCGGCAAATGCCCAGACAGTGACTTTAAGATGAAGGTTTGCGCAGTTGTTGCAAAACTAGAATGCTGTGACGCAAAAGTGATGTCTATCACTCTTAAACATGTGCCACTGCTGACCAAACCCAGCCCGGATACACCCGTATGAGTTGCTCGAGATTTAAGTTGAAGCAATTGGGCAGCAAACTCGGTGATAAATGATGCTTCAGAGCCTGAATCCAACAATGCTCGCAGCGTCAACCACTCCCCCAACGACGACTTAACGTTGACAAGCGCTGTTGCCAATAAAACTTGTGAGTTTTTGTTCGGTAGACTGTAATGCGAGTGGTGAGATGCAACATTATTGTTTGACGGTTGTTGTCTGCTAGAAGACTGGAATGAAGGAGCTTCGGCGTTTAAAATTGCACCTTGAGAGCTTGGGTTGAAAGTATTTTGTTGTTGCTGCGATTGAAAAGAATTACCATTTTGGTGGGAACGTGATGGTTGTTGGCTTGGCTGAAAAGAAGGACTATATGCATGCAATAAAGTGTGATGTGGTTGCTGACAATGGTAACACCTACGACTACTTGGACAGTCATCCGTGGCATGATTATATCCTAAACAGTTTCGACACAAACCTATCTTATTTATAACCTGACAACGCTCGGTAAGATTCATTTTCAAAAATTTATTGCATCTTCTTACAGCATGCTTATTTTTCATACAAATTTTGCAGGTGATGCTCGACTTGTCCGGCAGATTATAAGCAATGAACGAATTTTTGTGAGAAGAGGTGCGAGATGAGTTGGATGTACTCTGAATGTGCTGCTGGTCCACTGCTTCAAGAGTCCGGAACCTTGTCTCCAAGAAGAATGTGAACTCTTTGAATGTTGGCAACTCCTTCGGGTTTTCCCTATCATTCAACTTCTCTTCCCACATTTGTTGCGTTTTGCTTGGTAATTTTCTTACTAATAGAAAAATTAGCACCGGGTCTAAATGTTCAACTTCGATTTTTAAGTTAGCAAGACTGTGTACAACCTGCGTCGAAGTATACAGCAGATCTCTAATCGACTCTGCACGTTCTTGCGTCAATGTTGACAAGTTGAACAAATTATTTAAATGTATGTTAACTAGAACGCGAGGATGATCATACCGATCTTTTAACATGGACCATGCTTTGGCGTAGTTCTGACCTTGGATCTTCAATGACAGCAACAGTTTTTCAGCGTCGCCTTCTAAACTTGTTTTCAGATAATGCATTTTCTGAATATATGACAGCGATTTTTTACTGTCGACGAGAGTAACAAAAAGATCGTGAAAATTCGGCCAGTTTTCATAATTGCCATCGAACATAGGGATTTTTATAGACGGTAAATGTAGCTCTTCTTTTTTATCTGTCACTTCCTTTCCTTCATTTGACTGCTGCGTACTACTGCTACCAAAACTTGCTAGCGAATCTAGGAGTCGGGATTGAAACACACAATAATTTTCCTTTATTTCTTCGTAGATTGTCTCCGCTTCAAGTTGCTCTTTTTCATCGTTGGTGTCTTCTTGTAAAAATTCGTCATAAAATTTGGAACTTGACTGCCATAAGTCATCCAACAACTTTAACCTTGTTTGGACGTACGTCAGGTTAATTGCTTTGCCTTTTTTTCCAAAATTTTCGACATCCTTTTTCAATTGCTTATATTTCGCAGACAATATTTTTGTTACCATTTTGATTTCAACCAACAGTAGAATTATATATCATAGAAGTAAGTGAAAATTGAACTTACTTTGATTTTTCTTGAAATGGCGGCGGCGACAATATCTTCTTCGAACGCTGGTTCTGAGGTTAATCCCACGATGCACACAAACCAATCGCTAAATTTTTCGGGAATCTTTGAATGTTTATTGATAAATTTTAAAGCTTGAAGGACCAAATGTTTGGCTGATAAGCCTTTATTAATACTTAGGTTAATTTTATTTTAAAAACTTGAATAAAAAGAGATGAAAATAAAACACACGTAAAATTTGATTTTGATTCTGCAAGTGACGTTTATTTGTTGTGTCAAAAGGTTGTCATTTTATGACATTTGATATTTGACAATTGCAAGTTTGCCGATATTGGCGTTCCAGGATAGTTTTATTTAAGGTGGAACCAACAATATGTATATGTATATGCCTAGTCTACCTAAGCAGGGAAATAAACATGAATTTTAAACAGAACTAAAATCTTACATAATCGTTTGAGATGATATTGTTGTGATCGACAAGAAGAGAAGATGCAGATATGGGGCTACTCCAACAAAAGGAGAGATGAAGGGGTAGTCATGGAGAAAACGACAGGTAGTTGTTTACTAAGGGAGGGTTCATCCAGAGATCTTAACAGCAACGATCTCTTGAGACAAAATGATAACAGTGTTTCAAAGAAGGGTTCATCCAATTCTATTGATTACTCTTAAAGTTTTGTTCTCTGTATAGGCCTATCTATTTATTTCTTCTATGCGCTATAATAATTTTTCTTTAGGGTATTTCTTTCCTTTTGCTATTGGTCTACCTTTTGGTATGTAAGGGGAAAGACTTTAGTTCCCTTTTTTTTTGTTTCTCTTTAAATTTTTTTTTGGCACGAAAATTTTGATAGCGCAGGGTTACCTACATGCAGCAAGATCCCACCAAACGGCGAGCTAATGCCTGAGCACTGCAAGCGTGCCAATTCGCTGCAATTCTTCGGGTCATACAAAAAAAAAATTCTGAAAACCTGCATGCTACAATGGCGCCCAGCAACGTGGTACCGTGAATGTCAAGTAGATGGCATTCTGTAAAATAAAATAAAATCTTAAGTACAAAATCATCTAAGTACATAACCACACCAAGCAATCTTGCAGTTGCTTGTGTTTTTTTTTCCATATGTTACTGCACGTATGTCTGTTTTGCTTTTGCAAATAATTAAAAACATTTTTTGTTGATAGACCAGTTCTATGACAAGTCACAGCTGTGTTTTAGAACAGTAGAATCAGTTTGAGTCGTCAAGGATAGCAAAGCTTGACAGTCCAAATGAAGCTACCAGAAGTCAGCTGATCGAGTTGGTTGCATATCGAGAGTCTTATAAGTTTCTGAGTCGTTATAGTTTAAAATCATAACAGTCCAGAACAAATAATCACATTATCATACCATTTTACTTTTCTATCTTTATCTTAGAATTAGGAACCTGTTATCAATCTTTTTGTCTTTTCTTTTCTTGTCCACTATCTCAGCAATATCACTCAACGATTAAAAATACATGAAAGAAAACAACCTACACAGAAAACAAAAAAATAAATAAAACAAAAAAAAAAAAAAATTATAAATAAATTAAACTAAAAACATTCCCATACAATAATAGTGTCATATAAAATAAAATTCAAGAAACAAATATACATATGTAGATCAAAATTATAAACGGAACAGAACAAAACCATGAACCATAGTAACACATCTAGAGGAGCAGTGCCCAAGCGAGGCATGGCCACACGCTCACAAGGTCTAGGTAATACTGCTACTCCAAATAATTCGTTTCGAAGGAATTCTCAGCCTGTTCAGCGTACTCCAGTGCAAAGCGCTAATCTCAATTATTTCCATACCAGCAATGCTAAGAACAATTCCCGTTCATCAGGCATATCAAATGAGAATATTCCAATGGTGACAACAGTTACACAGAGTGAAATGAACTCAAGTTCAGGGCGTACCAATGTCCAAAATGATAACAATAATTCTATCTTTGAGAATCCAGCGCAAGCTAATACAAATGTTACAACTTTTCCAATAAGTCAAACTAACACGACATCAACCTTTTCCCAAGCGTATCCCCTCGATCCAATTATGACATCAGCAATACACCAAAATCATGCTGCACAGCAAAGAACAGCTGGTTATTTCCTGCCGCAACAATATTTTGGCATTCGAAAATAATTACAATGTTGCTAGCAACTTTCCCACAGCTGATCGTGACATAAACAATGTACGTCATCAATTTATTTCAAGCAGTGCAACGCAAAAGACACCGCTCGAAGAGCATATAAAGAAAATTATAAGTGAGGAACTAGGAAAAGTTATTCCTAATATTATAAAAGAAAGTATCGAAAATGAAATACAACCATTAAGAAAAGATCCGATTGCTAATAGGCAAAATAATTTGAATGCAAACTTCATAGGTGATTATTATTCGCAAGATGATTCTAACTTAAGCTTTGCTTCAAATAGATTCGCTCGCAACGATAGGTATGGTCATCCAATGACATTTGATAATCGAATTCCCCGATTAGATCGGTGGGGAATGAAATTTGACGGTTCGAAGGGGATGTCTGTAGAGGATTTCGTTTTCAGAGTAGAGATGCTCAAATTAAATTACAATATGACCTGGGTAGAAGTTTTGAAGAACTTTCATCTCTTATTAGCAGGAGCTGCTCAAGAGTGGTTTTGGATGTATCTTCGTAGCAGTCCTCGAGGTGATTGGCCAGGACTTAAAAGAGCATTGATTAAGCAATATAGAAATCATGAAAATGATTTTGAAATATTTAAGCAGATGATGGATAGAAGGCAGTCATCTCAGGAGAGCTTCGAAGATTTCTATAATGCAATCATGCATCTTAAAACCCAATTAAGAGAACCAATGAGAGATTCAGATCTTATCCAGATTCTAAGGACAAACGTTAATTCTAGGTTAATGAACTTTGTGTACCCAATGAAAATTTACAAGCAGAAAGGATGTTACAAACTAGGTTTTCTCAAAATAAAAATTTTACTTACCGCTCAGTTAATGAGTTGGAACAAAAATCGGAAAATGATTTAATAGATGAGAACTTAGACATTGCTGCATTTTCTGGTGAAAACAAAATGTTATTGAAGCCTAACTCGAATGTGAATTCGACCAACAGATCTCCTATTTGTTTTAATTGTAAAAAGCAAGGCCATTTGTTCATAGACTGTAAATCGAAAATAGATCGTCTATTTTGTTATCGATGCGGATCGGATGGATTTACAGTTTTGAATTGTACTAGGTGCAAGCCACAGACGGAAAACTTGAATTCGAACGGGAAGAAAACCGGGGATTCTCGTTCGACTCAGACTCTCCCCGAGTAGATAGAATAGATGCTTGCACAAACACAGATAATTATGAATGCAAAACTGAAATTTCCAGAAATGTCAATAAACCCAACCCGGACATAATCCAAAATAAAATTAGCAAATTTCGAAGCTTACCTTACGAAGAACGCGTAAAACGTTACGATGAATTACGCTCAAAGATTTTCGCTTTCGAGGAGCTGACAAAAATGGATAACACCAACAAATTTATCAAATCGAGACTTCGGTATAAGAAACGTAAAATTTTCAATGAAATAATTTCCAGCTCTGTTTTAAGCGCAGATTCTGATATTAAATGTGATCCTAGACCATACGCCCCGGTGACGATTAAAGGCAAAAAGTTTAACGGTCTGCTGGATAGCGGTGCCAGCGTTTCGTGTTTAGGCAAAGATTGTATGAAAGTGATTAGAGAACTCAAAATTCCAATTACCGATTTTTCATCTTTCATAAGAATTGCTGATGGTAAACAACAACCCATCTTAGGTAGAGTCCGAATTGAGGTAGAGTTCGAAGGTCGTCAAAAACATGTTGACTTTTATTTGATTCCCTCCCTTTCTCAGACTCTGTATTTAGGGATAGATTTCTGGCAAAAGTTTCAGATCGCGCCAAATATCATAAGCGAAATTGCCGAAAATCTGGACTCAGAGACAGACGAAAAGGAGGACAGAAAGATGATAAAATTAGATGAAGCTCAAGCAAAGCGTTTAACAGAAACCATAGAAAAATTCCCGTCTTATGCGAAGTTAGGTTTAGGAAAAACATCCGTGGACATGCATGTCATTGATACCGGCGACGCCACGCCTGTTAAACAGCGGTATTATCCCGTGTCGCCTGCTATCCAGGAAATAATAAACGTTGAAGTAGACCGCATGATATCTTTAGGAGTGATAGAAGAGGCCTCAAGCTCGTGGAGCTCACCACTCGTCCTTGTTAGAAAACCTGGCAAGAATAGAGTGTGTCTTGACTTGAGAAAAGTGAATTCACTTACCAAAGGCAATGCGTACCCACTTCACAATGTGGATGCTATAATGAGTAGACTTCCAGACGCTCATTACATTAGCAGTATAGATCTTAAAGACGCCTTCTGGCAAATTCCCCTGGATGAAAAATCCAGAGACAAAACAGCCTTTTATGTTCCAGGACGATCGCTCTATCAATTTAAAGTCATGCCATTTGGGTCGAAAAATGCGGCTCAAACGATGTGCCGAGTAATTGATAGAGTGGTTCCAGGTGAACTTCAGGAGAATGTCTTTCCTTACGTCGATGACTTATTGGTGATTGCTAAAGATTTTGATACACATATAGAGATATTAGAAAAAATTACGGCGTGTCTACATAAGGCGAATTTGACTATAAATGTAGAAAAGTCGCACTTTTGCTTTAAAGAATTGAGATTTTTGGGACATATAGTAGGAGGAGGTTTTATAAAACCAGATCCGAGCAAAATCTCAGCAGTACAAGACTTCCCAGTATCGAAAACCCAAAAGCAAGTTAGGAGTTTTCTTGGAATGTGCGGTTGGTATCGCAAATTTGTTAAAAACTATGCTGAGATAGCCACTCCATTAACAGACACCCTCAAAAAGAGTAAAACCTTCGAGATGACGCCTGCAGCTCTAACGTCGTTTGAAGCATTGAAAGAAGCTCTTGTTACTGTTCCGGTTTTAACAAAGCCAGATTATACCAAGCCGTACACAATCCAGACTGATGCATCAAGTGTAGGGATAGGAGCTGTTCTCTTCCAGCTTGATGAAGAAAAAAATGAGAAGCCCATTGCTTTCTTCTCCCAAAAGTTGAGTCCATCACAGCGCAAATATAGCGTAACGGAGCAAGAATGTTTTGCGGTTGTCCAAGCTCTAAAAAAATTCCGCCCTTATGTGGAAGGAATGCCATTTTCAATAATAACAGACCATGCGAGTCTCAAATGGCTGATGAGCTCAAAAGATTTGAGTGGAAGTTTGGCTCGATGGTCATTAAATTTACAAGCTTTTGATTTTGACATCTCTCACAGGAAAGGTGCTCAGAATATTGTTCCTGACGTTTTGTCTAGGGCATATGTTGATGAATTGGGGACTGAAACAAAAATTAATGCAATCATTGATCTGAACGATCCTGAATTTCAATCTGACTCTTATCTAGAGTTTAATTCCATCATTTTAAAAAGCCCTGACAAATACCCAGATCTGAAAACAGAAAATGGGTATATTTATAAAAAAGAGTAGAGATGCTCAAATTAAATTACAATATGACCTGGGTAGAAGTTTTGAAGAACTTTCATCTCTTATTAGCAGGAGCTGCTCAAGAGTGGTTTTGGATGTATCTTCGTAGCAGTCCTCGAGGTGATTGGCCAGGACTTAAAAGAGCATTGATTAAGCAATATAGAAATCATGAAAATGATTTTGAAATATTTAAGCAGATGATGGATAGAAGGCAGTCATCTCAGGAGAGCTTCGAAGATTTCTATAATGCAATCATGCATCTTAAAACCCAATTAAGAGAACCAATGAGAGATTCAGATCTTATCCAGATTCTAAGGACAAACGTTAATTCTAGGTTAATGAACTTTGTGTACCCAATGAAAATTTACAAGCAGAAAGGATGTTACAAACTAGGTTTTCTCAAAATAAAAATTTTACTTACCGCTCAGTTAATGAGTTGGAACAAAAATCGGAAAATGATTTAATAGATGAGAACTTAGACATTGCTGCATTTTCTGGTGAAAACAAAATGTTATTGAAGCCTAACTCGAATGTGAATTCGACCAACAGATCTCCTATTTGTTTTAATTGTAAAAAGCAAGGCCATTTGTTCATAGACTGTAAATCGAAAATAGATCGTCTATTTTGTTATCGATGCGGATCGGATGGATTTACAGTTTTGAATTGTACTAGGTGCAAGCCACAGACGGAAAACTTGAATTCGAACGGGAAGAAAACCGGGGATTCTCGTTCGACTCAGACTCTCCCCGAGTAGATAGAATAGATGCTTGCACAAACACAGATAATTATGAATGCAAAACTGAAATTTCCAGAAATGTCAATAAACCCAACCCGGACATAATCCAAAATAAAATTAGCAAATTTCGAAGCTTACCTTACGAAGAACGCGTAAAACGTTACGATGAATTACGCTCAAAGATTTTCGCTTTCGAGGAGCTGACAAAAATGGATAACACCAACAAATTTATCAAATCGAGACTTCGGTATAAGAAACGTAAAATTTTCAATGAAATAATTTCCAGCTCTGTTTTAAGCGCAGATTCTGATATTAAATGTGATCCTAGACCATACGCCCCGGTGACGATTAAAGGCAAAAAGTTTAACGGTCTGCTGGATAGCGGTGCCAGCGTTTCGTGTTTAGGCAAAGATTGTATGAAAGTGATTAGAGAACTCAAAATTCCAATTACCGATTTTTCATCTTTCATAAGAACTGCTGATGGTAAACAACAACCCATCTTAGGTAGAGTCCGAATTGAGGTAGAGTTCGAAGGTCGTCAAAAACATGTTGACTTTTATTTGATTCCCTCCCTTTCTCAGACTCTGTATTTAGGGATAGATTTCTGGCAAAAGTTTCAGATCGCGCCAAATATCATAAGCGAAATTGCCGAAAATCTGGACTCAGAGACAGACGAAAAGGAGGACAGAAAGATGATAAAATTAGATGAAGCTCAAGCAAAGCGTTTAACAGAAACCATAGAAAAATTCCCGTCTTATGCGAAGTTAGGTTTAGGAAAAACATCCGTGGACATGCATGTCATTGATACCGGCGACGCCACGCCTGTTAAACAGCGGTATTATCCCGTGTCGCCTGCTATCCAGGAAATAATAAACGTTGAAGTAGACCGCATGATATCTTTAGGAGTGATAGAAGAGGCCTCAAGCTCGTGGAGCTCACCACTCGTCCTTGTTAGAAAACCTGGCAAGAATAGAGTGTGTCTTGACTTGAGAAAAGTGAATTCACTTACCAAAGGCAATGCGTACCCACTTCACAATGTGGATGCTATAATGAGTAGACTTCCAGACGCTCATTACATTAGCAGTATAGATCTTAAAGACGCCTTCTGGCAAATTCCCCTGGATGAAAAATCCAGAGACAAAACAGCCTTTTATGTTCCAGGACGATCGCTCTATCAATTTAAAGTCATGCCATTTGGGTCGAAAAATGCGGCTCAAACGATGTGCCGAGTAATTGATAGAGTGGTTCCAGGTGAACTTCAGGAGAATGTCTTTCCTTACGTCGATGACTTATTGGTGATTGCTAAAGATTTTGATACACATATAGAGATATTAGAAAAAATTACGGCGTGTCTACATAAGGCGAATTTGACTATAAATGTAGAAAAGTCGCACTTTTGCTTTAAAGAATTGAGATTTTTGGGACATATAGTAGGAGGAGGTTTTATAAAACCAGATCCGAGCAAAATCTCAGCAGTACAAGACTTCCCAGTATCGAAAACCCAAAAGCAAGTTAGGAGTTTTCTTGGAATGTGCGGTTGGTATCGCAAATTTGTTAAAAACTATGCTGAGATAGCCACTCCATTAACAGACACCCTCAAAAAGAGTAAAACCTTCGAGATGACGCCTGCAGCTCTAACGTCGTTTGAAGCATTGAAAGAAGCTCTTGTTACTGTTCCGGTTTTAACAAAGCCAGATTATACCAAGCCGTACACAATCCAGACTGATGCATCAAGTGTAGGGATAGGAGCTGTTCTCTTCCAGCTTGATGAAGAAAAAAATGAGAAGCCCATTGCTTTCTTCTCCCAAAAGTTGAGTCCATCACAGCGCAAATATAGCGTAACGGAGCAAGAATGTTTTGCGGTTGTCCAAGCTCTAAAAAAATTCCGCCCTTATGTGGAAGGAATGCCATTTTCAATAATAACAGACCATGCGAGTCTCAAATGGCTGATGAGCTCAAAAGATTTGAGTGGAAGTTTGGCTCGATGGTCATTAAATTTACAAGCTTTTGATTTTGACATCTCTCACAGGAAAGGTGCTCAGAATATTGTTCCTGACGTTTTGTCTAGGGCATATGTTGATGAATTGGGGACTGAAACAAAAATTAATGCAATCATTGATCTGAACGATCCTGAATTTCAATCTGACTCTTATCTAGAGTTTAATTCCATCATTTTAAAAAGCCCTGACAAATACCCAGATCTGAAAACAGAAAATGGGTATATTTATAAAAAAATTTCGGAAACTTTTGAGAATAGTGCTGATTTGGAGTTGTGTGAATGGAGATTATGGGTACCTGACGGTCTAACAAACTCAATAATAGAAAAACTTCACAATCCGCCAAATTGTTCACACGGGGGTATGAACAAAACGATTGAAAAGATTAAGGAATGGTTCTTTTGGCCAAGTATGACGGTTCAAGTAAGAGATTTCATAAGGAATTGTGAGGTGTGCAAAGAAAACAAGTCAACGAACCAAACACTTAGACCTCCAATGGGATCGCAGCATGAAATCGACAGACCATTTCAAAAATTATATGTCGATTTCATGGGACCATATCCCAGAACAAAAAAAGGCAATTCATTTATATTTGTGGTGCTAGACGCTTTTTCCAAGTTTGTCTTACTAAAACCTTTAAGAAGAGCAAATTCCAGTTCTGTTTTAGAATTCCTTGAGCAAAGTATTTTCAATGTATACGATGTACCAGAATTTATACATAGCGACAACGGTCAACAATTTGTGTCAAAAGAATTTCAACTATTTTTGTCCAAATTTGGTGTCAACCATATTCGGAATGCTGTTTACTCTCCCCAGGCGAATGCTTCCGAGAGAGTGAATCAATCGATTCTTTCTGGAATTAGGAGTTATCTCGGAAGTAATCAAAAGGAGTGGGATAAACATATTTCTGAAATACAACAAGCTTTGTGTACTTCAGTACACCAATCAACTGGTACCTCGCCTTATTATTGCTTGTATGGACAGCATATGATTTCACATGGAGGAATGTACAAACTTTTGCGAAATTTTAAGTCTCTTGGCGAAGGAGAGATGCAATTTGTTACTCAGAAAGAAAAACTTGATTTAATACGAGCCGATATAAAAACCAACATCAAACGAGCTTATGAACGCAACACGAAATCGTATAACCTTAGAAGCTCGAAGAGATATTTTAGCCCAGGTGAAGTTATTTATCGAAGACAATTTATACTAAGCAATGCGTCTAAAAACCTTAACTCTAAGTTATGTAAGAAATTTGTCAAATGTCGTGTCATAAAATCAGTAGGAAACTCCATATACGAAATCGAAGATATGGATGGGAAGAAAAAACGAACATATCACGCCAAGGATTTGCAGAAATAAAAAAAAAAAAAAAAAAACCTTGTATTTTGTGTCATGAATCAGGGTCATGGGTCGAATGTTGGTGTGGACCTCGTTTTCAGAACTTTCCAATTCAAAAGTTTTTTTTTGGAAATTCCTGAATGTGTAGCGTGCCCCTCTCCTTAACAAATAGAAAAAAAAAAAATTTACAATCAACTCATAATCAAAATTTAGGTCAGATGAATAAAAGTAACTCATTTTCAAAATAACCGAAGCATAGTTCAGAAAGCGGAAGTAGGTGCACTGAAAATGTGCGCACAGAATTAGTAAATTCATGAAAGTCGAACTTCGAATAAATTCAAACTTCGAAGAATCGAACTAGGAAGTTCGATCATAACCATCTTCACATTCTTTCTGAAATCAACTGTCATCAGAGGTGGATGCATACGCACATTTTTCTCTAAAACTCTTATAAAGTAGTGCAAATTGTTCGGTGAAACAAGTATTTAGCCTTACATTAAGTACTAAGACTGCAGAGTAATCGGAAAAAGAATTACTGCGACATTTTTTTTGAAGAACGTGGCAAAAACCCGAGAAAAGCTAGCTGTTGTTTAAGTGGATGGCCAAAAATTCTAGTGTCGAAATAAACCTCTGATTTAAAACTAGAGTCCTAGAGACATCCACTACGACACTCTTCTGGCGAGCTCCGAGCCCACGCGGTTCCAGTAACCTTGGTCGATAAGTCTCAGACCATCAAACAGCAAGAGAAAACGCGTTAAACAACTCCAAGACCATTTACAACTATTCACATTCAAAACTACATCACCAGCATCCAGAAAAAAAGAATATGTATTTAATTATCTATAAAAATTGCAATTAGCCCTAACTAACCTAAAAGAAGTACCTACAAAAGCAGTACAAAAATAACTAAAACGAAAAAAAAAAAAAAAAAAAAAAAAAAAAAAAAAAAAAAAAAAAAAAAGCAAATGAAGATGGTGGCTTGAAAGTTCAGAACGCTTTAGTTTAATTGAAGTTCAAAAGGAAATTTTATTCTAAGTTTAAAGTGGCCCCAGAAAAAAAAAAATACAAAAAAAAAAAAAAAAATATATATATACATATATTACTAATTAACCTAAATTGAAACAGAAAGTACAGAAAAACAAGGAACCAACAAAGTGGAATTTCGTGCACGAACTTCGACGCTGCGGAACCTGGATTTTCAGACAAAAAAAAAAAAAAAAAAACCGTGAGTACCTAATTCTTGTTCTAGAAATATAAATGTATATATATTCTTTTTTTTTGGTGGTTCAAAGGCCTATAAAAATTTTGCTCTATTACTTTTAAATACATTATTTGAAAAATTTAAACGCTAATAAACTTAAACTTTCATGCAACATTCATTCGAAAAATCTATTTACATTATAAATTAAAAATAAGTTTCATGCATTTTCATATTGAATAATATTGAATTCAATGAATCTATATCCATTATCATGAAAAACCGTCTCTCAGTATTCTCAAATGAAGTTGTATATGTATATGTATATGCCTAGTCTACCTAAGCAGGGAAATAAACATGAATTTTAAACAGAACTAAAACCTTACATAATCGTTTGAGATGATATTGTTGTGATCGACAAGAAGAGAAGATGCAGATATGGGGCTACTCCAACAAAAGGAGAGATGAAGGGGTAGTCATGGAGAAAACGACAGGTAGTTGTTTACTAAGGGAGGGTTCATCCAGAGATCTTAACAGCAACGATCTCTTGAGACAAAATGATAACAGTGTTTCAAAGAAGGGTTCATCCAATTCTATTGATTACTCTTAAAGTTTTGTTCTCTGTATAGGCCTATCTATTTATTTCTTCTATGCGCTATAATAATTTTTCTTTAGGGTATTTCTTTCCTTTTGCTATTGGTCCACCTTTTGGTATGTAAGGGGAAAGACTTTAGTTCCCTTTTTTTTTGTTTCTCTTTAAATTTTTTTTTGGCATGAAAATTTTGATAGCGCAGGGTTACCTACATGCAGCAAGATCCCACCAAACGGCGAGCTAATGCCTGAGCACTGCAAGCGTGCCAATTCGCTGCAATTCTTCGGGTCATACAAAAAAAAAAATTCTGAAAACCCCCCTGCATGCTACAATGGCGCCCAGCAACGTGGTACCGTGAATGTCAAGTAGATGGCATTCTGTAAAATAAAATAAAATCTTAAGTACAAAATCATCTAAGTACATAACCACACCAAGCAATCTTGCAGTTGCTTGTGTTTTTTTTTCCATATGTTACTGCACGTATGTCTGTTTTGCTTTTGCAAATAATTAAAAACATTTTTTGTTGATAGACCAGGGCCCTATTGCACCAACCACTTTTCACTTTGCACTTTGCAACTTTTCACTTTTACTTTTGCAAATTTCGTTGCACCAAACGCCAATTTGCAAAGAAGAAATTATTTTTTTGAAAAGTAAAACAAAAATTCCCTCTTTGCAAATTTCGTTGCACCAAACGCCAATCTGCAAAGTGAAAAGTACTTTTCAGAAAAGTGCAAAGTTAAGCCAATTTGCAGAGAATTCTTTGATTTCGTTTCACCAAACTAAAAGACTTTGCACTTTGCATTTCATATTCTGCAAAGCTTTTCAATAATTTGCAAAGAAAAAATTTCATTTGCAGTTCACCTTTTGAAGTGTTAAGTTCGGGTATAGTAAATATTAAATAAAAATGAATCGCTTTGAACGACTTTTTGAAAACCACGCGACGAGTATAATTATAGTTATGTAAGAGGTGTTAAACTGAGAATAAATTTCGAAATTGCAAATAATTTTCAAACAGTGGAAAGTTTTCGCTTGACAAAAACAAATATAGAATTTGTTTTATCCAAAATAGGGCATAAGTTGCAATATTGCAGTCAACGGAATATGCGTCTTAGTCCCATACAACAACTTTTGTGTACACTACGTTGGATGGGAAATGGAGCGCAATACCACGGAGTTGCATCCATGCACGGAATAAACAAGGCAACAGTCTGCAGGGTAGTACACCGAGTCTCAGACGCAATAATTGATGAACTTCTAACAAACACCATTTGCTGGCCAGATAATTCTTCGGAAATAGCTTCACAGTTTTTTTCTCAAGGAGGTTTTCCACGTGTAGCTGGATGTATTGACGGGACGATGATAAACATCGATGCACCCAAAATAAATGAGGAAAACTTCGTAAATAGGCATGGAAAGCATGCTTTAAATTCAATGATGGTTTGTGGCCCTGATCGTTCCTTCTACGCTGTTAATGTAAGTTGGCCTGGAAGTGTACATGATGCAAGGGTACTGAGAAATTCCCGTTTGGCAGCAAATTTTAACGCGGGTTACCGCCCATTTCCGAATGCAGTTCTTTTAGGAGATAGTGCTTATTCTTCAAGTGAATGGTTAATAACACCATATAGGACCAACCCAGACAATCCAGTGGAACAACGATTTAACCGAGCACATAAAATAACTAGGCGAATTGTTGAGAATAGTTTTGGTAAGTACTTACTAGTTCAACTTGCATTCTCAATCATTAAATTATTTTACGCATATTGAAAGAAAAGTTTCCTTGTTTGAATCACCTCCGTATGCAGCCCACTGTTGCTGGGAAAATTATAATTACTTGTTGCATTTTACATAATTTAGAAGTGAGAAGAGAGGCACCAATATGGGAGCATCATAACAACGACGATGAAGAAAGTGACAACATCGAAGACATTGAAATAGAGGATATTGAACGACCAAATGAAAATGCTAATACAGCTTTGAATGAGTTGAGACGTTTTTTTTCTGTTTAAAATAAATTAACAAATTTAAAATAAAGAAACAATTTTCACTTAAAAAAATTTAACTAATTCGCTATCTCAATATTCAGAAAAGTTCAAAATATTTTCCTCTCTGGAACATGAATTTTCATCCCTGTTTTCGGAATTTTTTAGTTCTTTTGTGAATTCTGATGCTGGTAAGTGTAATTCATTTTCCAGTTTATAAGCTTCCAATGTAGCTTTATAAATTTCAATTTTCAAAAGTTTTTTCTTTAAATCTATGAGTTCCATTTCCTCAGCTTCAAGTTTCCTCTTCCTTGAGTACGATTTTTTCTCTCGTGGAGGTGAAATAGGAAGCTGATCTGCTCGGGAAGTTTGCTCCAAAGGTGGCAAGTCTAATCCATCACCTCCTGCTTCTGGCAAATTCAACCCTTCCGCAACAGGTGAATCCTTCCCTATAATGTCTAGAATGGCTTCATCGACAGCGTCAAAAACAAAGGCTTTTCCCCCTCCAGTTCCTGTTTTCTTGGAATTGTCCCTTTTGGCCTGAAATATAACATTTAAGTTCATTTAACTGCATTTGACCCATTACCCAGCACTAACTTACAAGCATCCGACTCTTCCACAACCCGAAAAGATTATCCCTGGCAAAAGTCCACGTCCGGTTGGCTGTGGCCAATCCAAGTGATTTTGCTTTTAGTAAGACCTCTTCCCAAGCTTCTTCTTTATCCTTTTTTGAAGCAACATTATTTTGGAACGAAGCAAAAAGGATGTTCTTTAATTAAAAAGTAGTCGAAGTAATGAAGCATTCTTTACACAATAAATTTAAAAATTACTTTCTTATTTTTTACCACTTCCAAAACAGCTAGCTTTTTACCGTTCTTGTCAGCACGATTCATTTTAAAAATTTATTAACAAAAAGCACTAAAGCACCTTCAACACAAAATGCAACAGCATCATAAAACAAATATTTTTAAAAATATGTATGTCCATATATATGTACCTGTGCTTGTACATTCACTTGATTAAATTCAGAAACGGTATTATACTTATGTATGTTCGCTTAACCTTTTTGTATGAAACTTATAATATTCTCATAAGCAGATTTGTCGAAAAACTCATTCACTCTCATTGGTTTTAAATGGGTTGGAGATGAGTCCCTACTTATCTTCCCTCTCACTTTAATTGTGATAGTTGAAATTGAGAGTACTATCATTGTATATGGAATCTATAGTACTATCGAAAACAAAAACGATCGCCCAAAGCCATCTATGTATCCGCCGGCGCTCTAAAAATTACAGGGGAATGAAAGTACGCCGGCGGATACATAGATGGCTTTCAGGGACCATTTTCGTTTTCGATAGTTCTATAGATTCCATATACAATGGTAGAGTAGTTACCTTTCAACATGCATAATAGTATATGAATTGATCTTTCACCATGGTCACATGGACTCATCCTGGGTTGCCAACCGCCTTATTCAAATTTATGCGTCATTCATAGAAAAGTAGATATATGCTAGTTAAAAAATTACAAAACAGTTATTCTTTCTTTCGTTTTCTAATGCAAATAATTTTAATCTTTTTTTGGATGTTAATTGCGATTTAGAGTTTTTGCGAAATTGGTTCAAGCAACATAAGATGTGATCAGTACAAAAACGAAAGTTATGTTTTTAAATAAATAAAAATTTTAAATAAATAAATTTCCAACACAAACTGGAGAACTTGTGCGAGGAATTATAACAACGTCTGGACACTAGGTGTTATCAGCATAACGTTATGGTCATAACACGTATGGACAGGCACCATCACAATAATTTCAAACTAATACAAAATCAAAGTATCTGCCCCTAAATTTTGAGTTGTTTTGATCACCGGTACGTATTATGGGCGGCAAACTAACACATTCCACCAGTTTTTACTGCACAGCAAATATAAAACGTGAGGAGCTAACGCAGCTGAGACGGCATTTTATTATTTGGCAGGTTACTGTGGCGTATGAGTACTATTTTTTTTTTTTGCCAAGCAATCATTAAAAACAATAATAGGTGTGTTCGTTGAACTTTACCCTTGACAAGCCTATGGGTTGTCAAAAAATATTATTGGTTTTCCAGTCCTCAAAAAGCGCTAAACCACAAAATCAACACACATTCTTGTCAATTGAAAAAAAAAAAAAAAAAAATACATATGCCATTTGACAGCCCTGTTCATTATCGAAACTCACCCCAGAAAAAACCTACTGCGTGTTAAGGGCAAACCGGCCAGGGTTAAAAAAACACTCAGTTTGACAATTCAGGGCGAGTTTAGGGAATTGGATATGAACGACTACCTCAGTTTCAACATGCACAGGAACTAAAAAAAATATAAAAGGTTTGGCAAACCTTATCTTTTGTCATTCCAACAAGTTTTTACAACAAGGTATCCAAGATTTTGAAATAAATTTTAACGTGATTTTTTTCAATAAGATTCCTTCGTTGAAGCCCTTGGGTTTTCCTATGGTCACTTTAAATATAAATTACATGCAAAAATTTGTGGTTGTGAAAAAAAACTTCAATAAAGGTTTAACTTGTGTCTTGTGTGTTTATATACTAAAATTAGTATTTGTTAATTGCTCTCGCCACTTGTTCTTATAATTGATGCATTTTATACTAGTTCAAACTAATTACCTCTACTAACTGTATATTAAGGTCAATTTTGTTTGAAATAATGATTCAAGAAATGAATAAAAAAATTGCAATAACAATTTTTAAAATAATGGTGTAGATATCAAAAATTCGATCTTTTTTTTACACAAATGTTGTGTACCTACAGCAATAATTGCAGCATAATTCCAAATAACAATTTAGAGAAAATAAACAAACGGTTAAGTAAAGTGCAACAAAATTGACAGCGATTTAAAAGGATGTCGTTGTTTTAGTGAAAAAAACAAGGCCTCAACGTTTTTAGTTTAGTCATTACAACGAAAAGAAGTTGAAACCATTTAAATTGTTTCACTTTGCAACTTTTCAAAATGCGACTGAAAATGAAAAGTTACATTTTTAGTTGGTGAAACGCCCACACTTTTCACTTTGCAAAAAAACATCAGAGACTGCAAAGTGCAAAGTCATGGGCTTTTCATTTTTGGTGAAACACTTTGCACTTTTACTTTGCAGGAAATTATTATTTTGAAAAGTTGCAAAGTGCAAAGTGAAAAGTGGTTGGTGCAATAGGGCCCAGTTCTATGACAAGTCACAGCTGTGCTTTAGAACAGTAGAATCAGTTTGAGTCGTCAAGGATAGCAAAGCTTGACAGTCCAAATGAAGCTACCAGAAGTCAGCTGATCGAGTTGGTTGCATATCGAGAGTCTTATAAGTTTCTGAGTCGTTATAGTTTAAAATCATAACAGTCCAGAACAAATAATCACATTATCATACCATTTTACTTTTCTATCTTTATCTTAGAATTAGGAACCTGTTATCAATCTTTTTGTCTTTTCTTTTCTTGTCCACTATCTCAGCAATATCACTCAACGATTAAAAATACATGAAAGAAAACAACCTACACAGAAAACAAAAAAATAAATAAAACAAAAAAAAAAAAAAAAATTATAAATAAATTAAACTAAAAACATTCCCATACAATAATAGTGTCATATAAAATAAAATTCAAGAAACAAATATACATATGTAGATCAAAATTATAAACGGAACAGAACAAAACCATGAACCATAGTAACACATCTAGAGGAGCAGTGCCCAAGCGAGGCATGGCCACACGCTCACAAGGTCTAGGTAATACTGCTACTCCAAATAATTCGTTTCGAAGGAATTCTCAGCCTGTTCAGCGTACTCCAGTGCAAAGCGCTAATCTCAATTATTTCCATACCAGCAATGCTAAGAACAATTCCCGTTCATCAGGCATATCAAATGAGAATATTCCAATCGTGACAACAGTTACACAGAGTGAAATGAACTCAAGTTCAGGGCGTACCAATGTCCAAAATGATAACAATAATTCTCTCTTTGAGAATCCAGCGCAAGCTAATACAAATGTTACAACTTTTCCAATAAGTCAAACTAACACGACATCAACCTTTTCCCAAGCGTATCCCCTCGATCCAATTATGACATCAGCAATACACCAAAATCATGCTGCACAGCAAAGAACAGCTGGTTATTTCCTGCCGCAACATAATTTGGCATTCGAAAATAATTACAATGTTGCTAGCAACTTTCCCACAGCTGATCGTGACATAAACAATGTACGTCATCAATTTATTTCAAGCAGTGCAACGCAAAAGACACCGCTCGAAGAGCATATAAAGAAAATTATAAGTGAGGAACTAGGAAAAGTTATTCCTAATATTATAAAAGAAAGTATCGAAAATGAAATACAACCATTAAGAAAAGATCCGATTGCTAATAGGCAAAATAATTTGAATGCAAACTTCATAGGTGATTATTATTCGCAAGATGATTCTAACTTAAGCTTTGCTTCAAATAGATTCGCTCGCAACGATAGGTATGGTCATCCAATGACATTTGATAATCGAATTCCCCGATTAGATCGGTGGGGAATGAAATTTGACGGTTCGAAGGGGATGTCTGTAGAGGATTTCGTTTTCAGAGTAGAGATGCTCAAATTAAATTACAATATGACCTGGGTAGAAGTTTTGAAGAACTTTCATCTCTTATTAGCAGGAGCTGCTCAAGAGTGGTTTTGGATGTATCTTCGTAGCAGTCCTCGAGGTGATTGGCCAGGACTTAAAAGAGCATTGATTAAGCAATATAGAAATCATGAAAATGATTTTGAAATATTTAAGCAGATGATGGATAGAAGGCAGTCATCTCAGGAGAGCTTCGAAGATTTCTATAATGCAATCATGCATCTTAAAACCCAATTAAGAGAACCAATGAGAGATTCAGATCTTATCCAGATTCTAAGGACAAACGTTAATTCTAGGTTAATGAACTTTGTGTACCCAATGAAAATTTACAAGCAGAAAGGATGTTACAAACTAGGTTTTCTCAAAATAAAAATTTTACTTACCGCTCAGTTAATGAGTTGGAACAAAAATCGGAAAATGATTTAATAGATGAGAACTTAGACATTGCTGCATTTTCTGGTGAAAACAAAATGTTATTGAAGCCTAACTCGAATGTGAATTCGACCAACAGATCTCCTATTTGTTTTAATTGTAAAAAGCAAGGCCATTTGTTCATAGACTGTAAATCGAAAATAGATCGTCTATTTTGTTATCGATGCGGATCGGATGGATTTACAGTTTTGAATTGTACTAGGTGCAAGCCACAGACGGAAAACTTGAATTCGAACGGGAAGAAAACCGGGGATTCTCGTTCGACTCAGACTCTCCCCGAGTAGATAGAATAGATGCTTGCACAAACACAGATAATTATGAATGCAAAACTGAAATTTCCAGAAATGTCAATAAACCCAACCCGGACATAATCCAAAATAAAATTAGCAAATTTCGAAGCTTACCTTACGAAGAACGCGTAAAACGTTACGATGAATTACGCTCAAAGATTTTCGCTTTCGAGGAGCTGACAAAAATGGATAACACCAACAAATTTATCAAATCGAGACTTCGGTATAAGAAACGTAAAATTTTCAATGAAATAATTTCCAGCTCTGTTTTAAGCGCAGATTCTGATATTAAATGTGATCCTAGACCATACGCCCCGGTGACGATTAAAGGCAAAAAGTTTAACGGTCTGCTGGATAGCGGTGCCAGCGTTTCGTGTTTAGGCAAAGATTGTATGAAAGTGATTAGAGAACTCAAAATTCCAATTACCGATTTTTCATCTTTCATAAGAACTGCTGATGGTAAACAACAACCCATCTTAGGTAGAGTCCGAATTGAGGTAGAGTTCGAAGGTCGTCAAAAACATGTTGACTTTTATTTGATTCCCTCCCTTTCTCAGACTCTGTATTTAGGGATAGATTTCTGGCAAAAGTTTCAGATCGCGCCAAATATCATAAGCGAAATTGCCGAAGATCTGGACTCAGAGACAGACGAAAAGGAGGACAGAAAGATGATAAAATTAGATGAAGCTCAAGCAAAGCGTTTAACAGAAACCATAGAAAAATTCCCGTCTTATGCGAAGTTAGGTTTAGGAAAAACATCCGTGGACATGCATGTCATTGATACCGGCGACGCCACGCCTGTTAAACAGCGGTATTATCCCGTGTCGCCTGCTATCCAGGAAATAATAAACGTTGAAGTAGACCGCATGATATCTTTAGGAGTGATAGAAGAGGCCTCAAGCTCGTGGAGCTCACCACTCGTCCTTGTTAGAAAACCTGGCAAGAATAGAGTGTGTCTTGACTTGAGAAAAGTGAATTCACTTACCAAAGGCAATGCGTACCCACTTCACAATGTGGATGCTATAATGAGTAGACTTCCAGACGCTCATTACATTAGCAGTATAGATCTTAAAGACGCCTTCTGGCAAATTCCCCTGGATGAAAAATCCAGAGACAAAACAGCCTTTTATGTTCCAGGACGATCGCTCTATCAATTTAAAGTCATGCCATTTGGGTCGAAAAATGCGGCTCAAACGATGTGCCGAGTAATTGATAGAGTGGTTCCAGGTGAACTTCAGGAGAATGTCTTTCCTTACGTCGATGACTTATTGGTGATTGCTAAAGATTTTGATACACATATAGAGATATTAGAAAAAATTACGGCGTGTCTACATAAGGCGAATTTGACTATAAATGTAGAAAAGTCGCACTTTTGCTTTAAAGAATTGAGATTTTTGGGACATATAGTAGGAGGAGGTTTTATAAAACCAGATCCGAGCAAAATCTCAGCAGTACAAGACTTCCCAGTATCGAAAACCCAAAAGCAAGTTAGGAGTTTTCTTGGAATGTGCGGTTGGTATCGCAAATTTGTTAAAAACTATGCTGAGATAGCCACTCCATTAACAGACACCCTCAAAAAGAGTAAAACCTTCGAGATGACGCCTGCAGCTCTAACGTCGTTTGAAGCATTGAAAGAAGCTCTTGTTACTGTTCCGGTTTTAACAAAGCCAGATTATACCAAGCCGTACACAATCCAGACTGATGCATCAAGTGTAGGGATAGGAGCTGTTCTCTTCCAGCTTGATGAAGAAAAAAATGAGAAGCCCATTGCTTTCTTCTCCCAAAAGTTGAGTCCATCACAGCGCAAATATAGCGTAACGGAGCAAGAATGTTTTGCGGTTGTCCAAGCTCTAAAAAAATTCCGCCCTTATGTGGAAGGAATGCCATTTTCAATAATAACAGACCATGCGAGTCTCAAATGGCTGATGAGCTCAAAAGATTTGAGTGGAAGGTTGGCTCGATGGTCATTAAAATTACAAGCTTTTGATTTTGACATCTCTCACAGGAAAGGTGCTCAGAATATTGTTCCTGACGTTTTGTCTAGGGCATATGTTGATGAATTGGGGACTGAAACAAAAATTAATGCAATCATTGATCTGAACGATCCTGAATTTCAATCTGACTCTTATCTAGAGTTTAATTCCATCATTTTAAAAAGCCCTGACAAATACCCAGATCTGAAAACAGAAAATGGGTATATTTATAAAAAAATTTCGGAAACTTTTGAGAATAGTGCTGATTTGGAGTTGTGTGAATGGAGATTATGGGTACCTGACGGTCTAACAAACTCAATAATAGAAAAACTTCACAATCCGCCAAATTGTTCACACGGGGGTATGAACAAAACGATTGAAAAGATTAAGGAATGGTTCTTTTGGCCAAGTATGACGGTTCAAGTAAGAGATTTCATAAGGAATTGTGAGGTGTGCAAAGAAAACAAGTCAACGAACCAAACACTTAGACCTCCAATGGGATCGCAGCATGAAATCGACAGACCATTTCAAAAATTATATGTCGATTTCATGGGACCATATCCCAGAACAAAAAAAGGCAATTCATTTATATTTGTGGTGCTAGACGCTTTTTCCAAGTTTGTCTTACTAAAACCTTTAAGAAGAGCAAATTCCAGTTCTGTTTTAGAATTCCTTGAGCAAAGTATTTTCAATGTATACGATGTACCAGAATTTATACATAGCGACAACGGTCAACAATTTGTGTCAAAAGAATTTCAACTATTTTTGTCCAAATTTGGTGTCAACCATATTCGGAATGCTGTTTACTCTCCCCAGGCGAATGCTTCCGAGAGAGTGAATCAATCGATTCTTTCTGGAATTAGGAGTTATCTCGGAAGTAATCAAAAGGAGTGGGATAAACATATTTCTGAAATACAACAAGCTTTGTGTACTTCAGTACACCAATCAACTGGTACCTCGCCTTATTATTGCTTGTATGGACAGCATATGATTTCACATGGAGGAATGTACAAACTTTTGCGAAATTTTAAGTCTCTTGGCGAAGGAGAGATGCAATTTGTTACTCAGAAAGAAAAACTTGATTTAATACGAGCCGATATAAAAACCAACATCAAACGAGCTTATGAACGCAACACGAAATCGTATAACCTTAGAAGCTCGAAGAGATATTTTAGCCCAGGTGAAGTTATTTATCGAAGACAATTTATACTAAGCAATGCGTCTAAAAACCTTAACTCTAAGTTATGTAAGAAATTTGTCAAATGTCGTGTCATAAAATCAGTAGGAAACTCCATATACGAAATCAAAGATATGGATGGGAAGAAAAAACGAACATATCACGCCAAGGATTTGCAGAAATAAAAAAAAAAAAAAAAAAAAAAAAAAAAAAACAAAAAAAAAAAAAATCTTGTATTTTGTGTCATGAATCAGGGTCATGGGTCGAATGTTGGTGTGGACCTCGTTTTCAGACCTTTCCAATTCAAAAGTTTTTTTTTGGAAATTCCTGAATGTGTAGCGTGCCCCTCTCCTTAACAAATAGAAAAAAAAAAAATTTACAATCAACTCATAATCAAAATTTAGGTCAGATGAATAAAAGTAGCTCATTTTCAAAATAACCGAAGCATAGTTCAGAAAGCGGAAGTAGGTGCACTGAAAATGTGCGCACAGAATTAGTAAATTCATGAAAGTCGAACTTCGAATAAATTCAAACTTCGAAGAATCGAACTAGGAAGTTCGATCATAACCATCTTCACATTCTTTCTGAAATCAACTGTCATCAGAGGTGGATGCATACGCACATTTTTCTCTAAAACTCTTATAAAGTAGTGCAAATTGTTCGGTGAAACAAGTATTTAGCCTTACATTAAGTACTAAGACTGCAGAGTAATCGGAAAAAGAATTACTGCGACATTTTTTTTGAAGAACGTGGCAAAAACCCGAGAAAAGCTAGCTGTTGTTTAAGTGGATGGCCAAAAATTCTAGTGTCGAAATAAACCTCTGATTTAAAACTAGAGTCCTAGAGGCATCCACTACGACACTCTTCTGGCGAGCTCCGAGCCCACGCGGTTCCAGTAACCTTGGTCGATAAGTCTCAGACCATCAAACAGCAAGAGAAAACGCGTTAAACAACTCCAAGACCATTTACAACTATTCACATTCAAAACTACATCACCAGCATCCCGAAAAAAAGAATATGTATTTAATTATCTATAAAAATTGCAATTAGCCCTAACTAACCTAAAAGAAGTACCTACAAAAGCAGTACAAAAATAACTAAAACGAAAAAAAAAAAAAAAAAAAAAAAAAAAAAAAAAAAAAAAAAAAAAAAAAAAAAAAAAGCAAATGAAGATGGTGGCTTGAAAGTTCAGAACGCTTTAGTTTAATTGAAGTTCAAAAGGAAATTTTATTCTAAGTTTAAAGTGGCCCCAGAAAAAAAAAAATACAAAAAAAAAAAAAAAAATATATATATACATATATTACTAATTAACCTAAATTGAAACAGAAAGTACAGAAAAACAAGGAACCAACAAAGTGGAATTTCGTGCACGAACTTCGACGCTGCGGAACCTGGATTTTCAGACAAAAAAAAAAAAAAAAAAACCGTGAGTACCTAATTCTTGTTCTAGAAATATAAATGTATATATATTCTTTTTTTTTGGTGGTTCAAAGGCCTATAAAAATTTTGCTCTATTACTTTTAAATACATTATTTGAAAAATTTAAACGCTAATAAACTTAAACTTTCATGCAACATTCATTCGAAAAATCTATTTACATTATAAATTAAAAATAAGTTTCATGCATTTTCATATTGAATAATATTGAATTCAATGAATCTATATCCATTATCATGAAAAACCGTCTCTCAGTATTCTCAAATGAAGTTGTATATGTATATGTATATGCCTAGTCTACCTAAGCAGGGAAATAAACATGAATTTTAAACAGAACTAAAACCTTACATAATCGTTTGAGATGATATTGTTGTGATCGACAAGAAGAGAAGATGCAGATATGGGGCTACTCCAACAAAAGGAGAGATGAAGGGGTAGTCATGGAGAAAACGACAGGTAGTTGTTTACTAAGGGAGGGTTCATCCAGAGATCTTAACAGCAACGATCTCTTGAGACAAAATGATAACAGTGTTTCAAAGAAGGGTTCATCCAATTCTATTGATTACTCTTAAAGTTTTGTTCTCTGTATAGGCCTATCTATTTATTTCTTTTATACGCTATAATAATTTTTCTTTAGGGTATTTCTTTCCTTTTGCTATTGGTCTACCTTTTGGTATGTAAGGTGAAAGACTTTAGTTCCCTTTTTTTTGTTTCTCTTTAAATTTTTTTTTTGGCACGAAAATTTTGATAGCGCATTGTTACCTACATGCAGCAAGATCCCACCCCACGGCGAGCTAATGCCTGAGCACTGCAAGCGTGCCAATTCGCTGCAATTCTTCGGGTCATACAAAAAAAAATTCTGAAAACCCCCCTGCATGCTACATATTGATAACTTCAATCATTACCTACCTACATTATTTTTGCACTTTTTCAATAACTCCATAATATATCTACTTGAATTACATTTTGCGTTATTCTTTTTTTCATCAATTGCAAAATGTATTTCAAAGTAGTCAAATTATTTTCGAAAGCAAAATGATGCAATGTGACAATTTGTTCTACATTGGTGCATTTAGTTTACCCATTGTATAAAGAAACTTAAACTAACTAGATTTTTCATATACAGTGGTTTACCTTGAAATAAAGAAGAAACACAAAATCATTATGGCTACGTCTCAAAAGATTTCTTTCCCTTGAGATAACGAAATCCTTTCAACCCTTTTCATGAGTGTATAGTGTATATCCTTAAAAGCGAATCAAAACAAAAATGTGCCGTCACAGTTTCACAAATCCCGCCACCGAGCACCGACCGCCAGAGTATTTTTTCACATGCTCTTGCTCATGCCCTTTTGATATAACTCTCTTAAATACGTTCCACGCAAAGCACACAATTTTTTTTACATTTTTCAGCGTTCGCAGCGCTACCATGCTCCTCCGGTCCAAAGGATTTTTAGCTACTTGCTTTGGGAAATGAGCACACACACACAATTTGTTGTCAAATTTGTAACTTTATTTATAAGTAATCAATTATTGAATAAGAAATTATAACAATTGATGCAGTAACTTGAAAATATGGAATATACGGAAAACACTACTTAACACTTGAAGGTTGCAAAAACAGAGTGAGTATTTTTCCGTTGGGAAGTTATTTGAATTTCTTCCCAGTCTGTTTGCTGACATCTAGTGGTGGTGTTCAAAACTGGTACAACTAGCAATTCGCCGTAAGTCGCCGCCACATAACTCCCCCTTCAGTGACGAAGTTACGAATTACGATGTAGCTGTCATGTCAAACAAAAATTTACTCTTCATTTTGTTTTTTCATCAGCTGGTTTGTGAATTTTATTTTGATTTTCAGGATGAAAATTTTTAGATGAAATTTTTGAAGAATTTGAAGATTGACTGTGGATGGATGTAGATGGAACGTTATCAAGAAGAACATGAGCAGGTTTTAGGCGATCAATGGAAACATTGATTGTTCTTCCGTTTGCTTTGATGGTGTACAATTTGTTAGTAATTCTTTTCATTACAGTGTGCGGGCCAGTGTATGGTTGCTGCAATGGTTTTTTGACGGCATCACATCGCAAGAAGACATGTGAGCATGTTTGGAGGTCGGACGGAACAAAAATTTTGTTATTCGCATGGTTTGACGTTCCTGTTGGCCGAAGTTTTCTCATCGTCTCTCGATGTTTATCAAGAAAAACCTGTGGATTGGAAAATGTTTGGTTACTTACAAAAAACTCACCAGAAACTCGGAGATTTTTTCCATGAAGCATCTCTGATGCTGAGGCTTTGATGTCGTCTTTGTAAGCAGTTCTCAATCCCAACAGAACTGTTGGAAGAGCATCAACCCAGTTGGTTTTCTCATGACACATGAGAGCAGCTTTCAGAGAACGATGCCAACGTTCGACGAGGCCATTGGAATTGGATGCCGGATGATATGGCGATGTTCTGATGCGTGTTGTTCCACACATGTTGGTCAGTTCGTTGAACAGTGACGACTCGAACTGAGTGCCTTGGTGCTTGGTCCGTGGTTAGTTGTTCAGGTGAACCAAACCTTGCAACCCAGTGAGTGTAGAATGCATTTGCCACTGTCTCTGCTGTCATGTCCTGTATGGGTATTGCCTCGGGCCATCGACTGAACCTATCAATCATGGTAAGACAATACCTGTAGCCCTTGCAGAGTGGCAAAACAATGATGTCGATGTGGACATGCTGGAATCGTTGCTCCGGAACTGTGATGGAATCTGGTAATGGGTGCGTATGTCTGTTGACTTTCGACCGTTGACATTGGATGCACGTACGTGACCATTCCAGTGCATCCTTTTTGATGTTCGGCCACACATACTTTTGTCTTAACTGTAGACTTGTTGTTCGTCCACTTGGGTGTGCGAGGCCGTGAACAGAATCAAAAGCCTTCCGACGAAGTGACGCTGGTATGTATGGTCGAATGATGTTGTGGTTGACGTCACAATAAATCTTCACATCAGGTTCCAATGCGAGCTTGTTCAACTTCAGGGCGGACTTTTCGTTTTTCAATAGCTCTTGAAGTTCTGAATCCAGCAACTGTGACAAGTGTAGCTCCCTTATGTCGAATTGCAATGGCGTGGTTATGGTGTTGACACGCGACAGTGCATCAGCTACAGCATTTTCTTCACCTGGTAGGTAAGTGATGTCCGTGGTGAATTGGGATATGTAATCCAGATGTCTCAAGCGACGTTGAGGTGCCTTGTCCGAATGTTGCTGGAAAGCGTATATAAGTGGTTTGTGATCGGTTTGAATTGTGAACGGTCGACCATCCAAAATGTGTTTAAAGAATCGCACAGAAAGGTAAATCGCTAGTAGCTCGCTATCGTATGTGCTGTAACGACTCTGAGGTTTGGATAGTTTGCACGAGAAGAGACCGATCGGTTGAAACTCGTTCCCACATACTTGTTCCAGCTTGGCACCAACAGCAACGTCCGATGCATCTGTTGTCAAGTTTTGCTTTTGGGTTGAGGTGGTTGAGCAAAACGGCTTTCTTGACGTTGTCCTTGCAGAGTTCGAAGGCTTTTTCTGCGGAAGAGGTCCATGCAACTGGTCGCTTGTCGTTCTTCCTGGAGTCCTTGATGAGCTCATTCAATGGTGCTTGGATGTGAGCACAATTTGGAATGTAGCGACGGTAGTAATTCACTATTCCAAGGAAACGACGAAGCTCGACGATGGTTGTTGGCTTCGAATAGTTTGCGATGGCCTCGATCCGATCTTCTGGTGGTCTACAGCCGTCTTTGTTGATCGAGTGGCCTAGGTAGGTAACTTGAGACTTACCGAAGACGCACTTTTTGATGTTGAGGATCAAGTTATGTTCCTGTAGACGCTGTAGCACCTGATGAACGTGTTGCTGATGTTGCTCTTGTGATTTGGAAGCAATCAGGATGTCATCGATGTAGCAGAATGCGAAGTCCAGCCCACGTAGTACCATGTCCATGAACCTTTGGAATGTTTGAGTGGCGTTTTTCAGTCCGAAAGGCATGACTAAAAATTCAAACAGTCCAAATGGTGTCGTCACCGCGGTTTTTTGGACATCCTCAGGTGACATCGGGATCTGATAGTATGCCTTATCAAGATCCAGGATTGAGAACCAGCTTTTGTTGTTGAGCTGTTCTGTGAAATCCATGATGTGAGGAATCGGGTAACTATCTGGGTGTGTCTTCGCATTGAGACGACGGTAGTCACCACAGCATCGCCATCCGCCAGTCTTCTTCTCCACCAAATGAATTGGACTTGCCCAAGGACTACTGGACGTTCGACAGTAGCCTTTTTTTACGAAGTCTTCGAAGTCCGCTTTGGCCTGCTTCAGTTTGTCACCGGAAAGTCTTCTTGGTCGTTCTGCAACTGGTTGACCTGTTGTGATAATGCAGTGTTGAACGGAGTTGACTTTGGCTTCTGGCTTGAAAATCTTTGACTTGATGTTGTCGTTGGTCGAAAGAAATTCTTTGACGAGACTGACGTATGGTTCCGGGCCACTAATAGTCAATAGTTTTGACGGATTTGTGGCATCAATCTCGGCAGGTACAGCTAGTGATGTTATTTTGTCAACGACACGTTTGGACTTAAGGTCGATGACTAAGCCGTAATGTGCCAGAAGGTCAGCACCAATGATGGCAGTTTTCACATCAGCGATGATGAAAGGCCAGGTTATTGCTCGACGGAGTCCCAGATTCAATGTTAGCGTTTCCTCTCCGTATGTGTGGATCGGCGAGTTGTTTGCTGCCAGAAGAGTTGTCTCCGCTTTGTTGTTTCGGCAGGCAGCGGTACGTGGCAAAACACAAATCGAGGAACCCGAGTCGAGAAGGAATTTTTGGTTGGTGTTTTTGTCGTATACGTAAAGGCGGCATTCCTTGTTGACTCTGTATTTGCTGCTGTCGACCGCCTTAGTAGACAACAGCTGGCTTAGTTTTTTGCATACTTGCAGGGTTCCTTGCACTTGCGCGCCTCTTTGCCGTACCTCTGATGAAAAAAACAGACACCAGAATCTTCTGATTTTCCTCGTGAGCTGGAGTTTTTGCGCTTTGACGGATGAGGAGATCGACTGCGGCTTTTGTTGGTCGAATCATGTGACAACAGTTTTTGCATTTGCTGTGTCAGCGTTGCCAAAGATGATTCGATGGTGAGGAGCCTGGTATTGACGTCAGTGGGCTGCTTCTGCTCCTTACGCACTTCACACACTTCATTGGATGCCATATTGTCCATGATTTTGTCCGCGATGTCCGCCAGTGCCGTAAGGTTGACGTCTTGGCTAGCGGAGAGGATTCCACGAACGTTGTTGGGCATCCTGGACATCCAAATAGTGGCAAGCATCTCGTCTGGAACATTTTCACCAGCTAGTCTCCGCATTTCCCTCAGCAGACTTGATGGCCGTTTGTCGCCTAGCTCTAGGGATGTCATAAGCCGATTTAGTTGCCTCTCCTTGGACTCTGTGAACCTTGCAATTATTTGCGTTTTCAAGGCTAGGTACTTTTCACATGCCGGTGGTTTTTGGACAAGGTCTGATACCTCAGTCAGTACCTCCGGGTCCAGAGACGCAACTATCGCACTAAATCGGCTGCTATCCGAGACGATGCGGTGGTTGTGAAACTGTGCTTCCACCTGAATGAACCAGAGAGCAGGAAGGTTCTTCCAGAACGGCGGTATCTTAATGTGCCGAAGTGCGGCAATTTCCAACATTTCAGCTCCTTGTTCCTCTGCCTGATACCCGTTTCGGAAACCGTCAGGTGGAGGTGGGGAAGCTGCGAGTTCAGCCGCGTATTGATCTTCCTCAGCCATTATGTTGTTGTGCAGAAAAAAAATTACAATTTTGAGAAACTTACTTGTGCTGTTTTTGTTTGTCTATGATGTGCGCTTTTCCACGATCACGTCGGGGTCACCAATTTAGCTACTTGCTTTGGGAAATGAGCACACACACACAATTTGTTGTCAAATTTGTAACTTTATTTATAAGTAATCAATTATTGAATAAGAAATTATAACAATTGATGCAGTAACTTGAAAATATGGAATATACGGAAAACACTACTTAACACTTGAAGGTTGCAAAAACAGAGTGAGTATTTTTCCGTTGGGAAGTTATTTGAATTTCTTCACAGTCTGTTTGCTGACATCTAGTGGTGGTGTTCAAAACTGGTACAACTAGCAATTCGCCGTAAGTCGCCGCCACAGATTGTTAAATCGAATCATGAACTTACTATAGTTATACAATGGCCATACTATAGTTTTCTTATACAATGCTATAATTTTCTTATACAATGGAAAAATATAACACCTAAAAGTGGTTTGTTTCAAAGCTGTTAATGGAGGAAAATATTAACGGCTACGTTGTTTCAAACACAGATAACTCTGTTAAACAGTCCTGAAAAGAAAGATATTATTCTTAGTATACCCTCAGGCATTTATAATGTGTAATCTAGCTGTGAAAGTAGCTTTAAAATGAGCACCTGTATGTATACGTTGCTTTTGGGCTGAGTGTTCGCAAAAAAAATGTCTTTACTAGTAACTTTTGTTGCTTTTTGAGAACTTGATATTAAAAAGTTGGTGATTAAAGACAGTAGTTTTTATTGTAAACGAAAAAAGACGAACCTGCTTAATTTTTTAGGGAGCTTAGCATTTTCCGCCCTGGCCAAAAATCCTAACTACTAAAACATACCAAAATAGATTTAAGACTCAAAAGGAATACAACGAATATTGTTTTGTTAAAATAATAGTGTAGTGTACAAACATAAACATGTACATGTAAACCATACTAATAAAAATTATTGCCAATGCACAGTCATCAGCGTCTTGAAATATACATTATTTCCCACTTAATAATTAATATTTCTTTTTGTCGCCTGGTCATTCAGTATATCACGTTACGAGTGGAGACGCGCTCCGCAGCGTGGCCTGCGATTGCGATTCGATGCTGTCAAAATGAGGCTCAGAGCGACGAAAACTGACATAATTTTTCAAACTCTCAGTGCGTTGAATGCGAGCATTATCAGTTAAAAAGTTGTTGATAGCTTTGGATTCGAAAATTAAATGTTTTTGTGTCAAAGCAATTCTCTGTTTTGATTTTTATTGCCCTATTTTAACAATTTTATTTAGTATTTTTCTCATTTCAATGATTTTCAATAGATATACTGTCACTTGAACGAATAAAATTATGACTGCAGATGAAGTTCTTATAATGCAGATGAACAAAAGTTCTTCTACACCGATGATTTTTCATCTGCATCCTATAACTAAAGAAGTAAAGACGTCTGCTCTTGGTGTCTTTTTTCTCAATGCAAGTTGTGGTAGAAGAGAAGCAATGGTTGTCCCCTTAGAGAAATAAAGAACAATAGGGATAACCATTAGGTACTTCTCTTGCCCCGCAACTAATTTTTTTTTTTGTGTTTTGAGAAAGTATAGAAAAAAGTTATTAGCATTTTAGCTGTAAAGATTCAATTTTCCATTAAAAAAAGCATTAAAAAATATTTTTTACTAAAATAGTACCAAAATCACAGAGTTCATGAACGGTTTTGGTTTCCCAAATTCAATCAAGCTCTTTTTGAACTAAAAAAATCTAATTTTGTGTTTTGGGAAAGTATAGAGAAAAAGTTATTAGCATTTTAGTTGTAAAGATTCAATTTTCCATTAGAAAACGCATTACAAAATATTTTTGATTAAAATAGTACCAAAATCACAGATTTCATGAACTGTTTTGGTTTCCCAAATTCAATCAAGCTTTTTGCAAACTAAAAAACTAGTTTTGTAATTTGGGAAAGTATAGAGAAAAAGTTAATAGCGTTTTAGTTGTAAAAACTCAATTTTCTTATATATAAAATGTACAGCGGCTCACCAGTATTATGTTTTTTTTCCTTTTTTTTAGCAAAATTATAGTTTCCCAAATTCGGAAAAGAGTTTCCCAAATTTTCCCAAATTGTCCCCGATCGATTGACACCAAAATTTCTGAATTTCATTGTTAGCGCTGCCAAGTATACACCAAATTTTAAATTGTTAAATAACTTTTTTTTGAGACTTTCCCAAATTGCGAAAACTATTTCCCAAATTTTTCCAAATGTTTTCCAAATTATTTGCATAAAAAAAATCGAGTTTCGTGCCAAGTTGACGGGGGTTCAACCCTGTGCCCCTGTTCTGTAACTATCGCCTCGATAAAAGCAGGCGATAAACGGTGGAAAATGGAACGAAATCCTACTAAATTCATAGAATTTCGTTCCATTTTCCACCGTTTATCGCCAAGGCGATAGTTACAGAACAAGGGCACTGGGGAGACTCCAACGAACGGACCAGTTGTGACTCAAATTTGTTTTTGATTTTTCAATATTCGTTCAAAACTTTCTGAACACCCATGATTTTTTATCCTTCTTCTTCATGTTTCTTTTTACCAAAAAGATTTCTAGTTTCAGGTATACTTATTTTTAAACAAATATTTTGCTTTTATTTGCGATGTAATATTCAGTCGTTCTTCAATGAAATGAAGATTTTTTAACAATGTGACAATTTGACATAGCGTAACATCGAAATCAGAAGAGAACGCACTACTAAAGCAGGTTTTCTTCTAGCACAAAAATTCTATTGATAACCGCGCCGCCGATAGCAAGCGAGTGCGAACGAGTACAAATAATTGCACTGTGCTATAACAAAACTACTTCTTTCCCGTTTCGTCCTGCATCGAAGTTTACAAGCCTATGCAAGTTGACTTATCAGCGAACAGTAGAGCAAATGAGAAGGAATGAAAATAAAACATAAAGAAGAAAAAACAACCCAAATGCAAGACAAAATAAAAAGCACATGAAAGAAAGAACGAATCAGACCAACCTGAACCAACACCAAGTGGTGGACGAGAGAACAGAGACAGAGAAGCAATTATTATAACTATTGGAAAATGGTGATAGGAGTTGTATCGTTTACATTTTGTGGCTGTTAAATTCGATAAATTTTACGATTGTTTTTAAGTAATTAATTTGCAAAAAGTGTTGAATTGTGTTTGCCGAGTTGTAAAGAATCAGTGTTGTATCGAATTTCTACCAAAATTGACGCTAAAATGAGTGAAATAGACATTTCGTGTGGCGAGAAAAATAGTCCCCCTCATACGCAGCTATCGCAAATGGCGACTGAATTCACGTCGCCCGCGACGAGAGAAGATACAATGTCTAAAATCACGTCATTAGCCATTGCTGAAAATACATCACCAATAGATGGAAGCACTGATACTTCCGGGCTACATGATACAATGAGCAGTTCATGCCCAAAAAATTCGAATAGTTCAATGGGCACTGGTAGTGGTCCATCGTCAAGAAACAAGCGAAAACATCGACGAGGAAAGCCCAAAACAAAAAACACTAAACCTTACAAGAAGACAAATTGGAAGTTTCAAGTACCACCACACGGAAGAAGTCAAAGTGGCGGATATGGTCGTGGAGGTGTTGGTGGCAGTGGTAATTCCAGCTCTGCCAGCGTGCGTCGCATAAAGCTGAACAGAAGTCGTTCACTTGTACCATACAACACTAATAAGTTTCTGATGGAAGAACACTTGGCAGAGGTACCATCAGCTCTACTTACACCATCTGGTAGGACTCGAGATTCGAGTTTTTCTATTGATTCTGAAGATAACTACTTCTATTCTTTACCCGAAGATGAAGAGGAATTCCTCTCAAAAGAATTTGCAAATGTATACGAAAAGGCGAGGATGGAACGATTAGAGACGTTGACGAAACAACAATTAATTGATGAATGTCTGCAAATCGAAGATAGATATTCAGAACAAGGTGCACAACGGCAACAGCAGATCTATTTGCAAAAAATATCTGCAGAATACCAATCAAAAATTAGAATATACGAGGAGAAAATTCGTGAGCTTTCAAAGGAGAACTTTGGTAAGAAATTGGTTAATATTTCTATTTTTGTATGTACTGGTTTATAACATTTTTTCTTTGTATAAATGATGGCGTTGGATTCTCCCCTTTTATCACTAGTTAGTTGGTTTTTGAAAATTTTCTTTTTACTCCGTTTTATAAAACGAGGATGATTTATAATCCCATAATACCAGCGTCATGAAGAACATCTGACCGCCTTAAAAAGTTTTGGTTTATTCAACTTTTTTTTTTTTTTTTGTTTAGGGCTTATTAGAAAAAAGGTTAGGTAATGTATTTTAATAGACGCAATGTTTAGAATTTATGCGATTTTAAATTTAAACAATTAGAAAAAACAATTTTTGTGTATCAGGGCAATGAACTAGGTACTAAACAAAACAAATAACTAAAGACAGAAAAAAATATTTTTTTAAATTAAAAAATGTTTCTGAAATATATCCCTTTCCGAAAAAATATAATTGACTGGTTAGAGGTGATTTATCTCTCGCTCTGATCTGAAACAAAAGTCGACAATTTTGTAATTAGTAGCTATCAAAGGAACAAGAGTAAATTTTTTTTTGGCGCGCATTAGAACAAGTTTTTTTTTAAAAGTTTTGTTAAAAAAAAAAATATTATACTATTACCAACGAGATCTAAAACTGTGCAGGATAATATATTAAAATTTCAGACCAATCGGTCAAATAGTTTTTTTTTGTGGGCACGGAAGCTGTAAAAAAATAGTTTCGAGATAAGCACGTTTCAAGCTTTAAGTATTTTCCAATATTTTCTTAAAAATTTAACACTCGCTATTACTATCCCTGAGGATAACGTTAAACTCACCAATATAACTCTTAAAACTAAAATATTTCCTTTTAAATTTATGGGGCCACTTTCGATTACGCCAACTGAATTGGAGCTTTATTTTTGTTGGGAAAGGGGGGGGGGGGGGGGTAAGTTAATTATAATTTAAAATATTAACTTATAAATTAAAAAATATATAAAAAAAAATTAGAAATACGGCAGGTGCTTATGTGCGATTGATTCCCTTATGCAACTACTTTCCGCATGATCCGCTTCGCGGGAGTTCATCGTTTTAATTCCCTTCCCGCAGGGTTTAGCCGCTTAAACTAAAAATTAAAAAAACAATGGTTTTTTAGCTGCAAGTTATGTGATTGAAAAATGTAAATTATTTTTCGCGAACACAGATTATATGAGTTTTTACTATTGGCACAATACATTTTTTTTATATATATTTTTTAGAATTGAAAAGTCAATTAGAGTTGTATTCAGCCAAGAAATCATCAACAATTCAGCGTTCAACACCAATGGACTCTTCAAGCGAAGATAGCGAAAGTGACAGCTCCAGTAGTAGTAGCAAAAGCTCATCATCGTCACAAAGCTCTTTGAGTACTTATAGTTCTCCGGGCGAACCAAAAAATGATATTCAAATGATTGACGCATCGCTTAGTGCAGATGAAGAAAAAGACGTGGCAAACGGTGTTTCAAATTGCAACGGTTATCATTCAGTGGGTAGTAACACTCCGCCATCATCTCCCTCAAGGCCATTATCCCCGATATCTTTACCAGAGACACGAAGACGACGCCATGAACAATCTTCACATTCAACTGATCCGTAGAGCTATAAATTCAAAAAAGCATTTGCAAACAATTATTGAGTATAAATAAAACATAGTTTTAGAGAATTTGTTTTATTTCCGAAAATAATGTATTTTTTCAAATAAACACTACGCTACGCATTTTATTTAATCTTAAATTTACTAATTAAACAAAGAATGTATATTTTAACATTTGCTTTTTTTGTATTTGTGTCTATGTTTTTATTTCATATTTGCATGATAAAATAGTTTTTGTTCTTGTTTTGTATTGCACAAGGCTATTTAATATATACATAATAAGTTGTACTTTGGTTCTAGTCGAGATCTTTTCCATTAAGGATGTTGCATTATCCCTGTGCTTCACCTAGAATAAGCGCTTTATAGTCGTTCAAAAAAGTGTGTATCGTCAATAAACAGAGCATTGCGGTTATTATTATTGAATGAAATCTTGAACTTAAATATCTTTTTTCTTTCAAAATCCAGAGCTTTTACCTTTGAGACAAAAAAAATCTATTTGTTCGGGAAATGGAGATCTTCTAAAAGTTGTAAAATATTTTGTTACATTTTATTTAACATTAAAACTCGAAATTGATTCAAATATATATTTTTTCTAAACGTTAAATAAATAAAAAAAAATAATAATTTTTTTTTGTATAGGGTTTTATAGCAAGTTGTATCACATAAGAAAACTATAAATAAACTAAAAACAATTATGCACAAAATTGAGTGTTTTACTTAAACTGATTTATATCTACATATATTTATGCCAAAATATATTATAAAGAGGAAAGATTTGTATTTTTGTATGTTATAAATAAAAAAATAGGGTGGCGCCCGGGCCCAAGAGCACTTCTCACAATTATTACCTTTGTGAGGGAATGGAGAACAATTTACTACAATTAATTTTTTTTAATTTACTACAATTAATTTTTTTTAATTTACTACAATTTTCTGTCGATTTCAAACGGTTGATCAACAAAGCACTTTTCATGGCAATGAATTTGTTATCGGAAGACTTGCAAATTTTTCGCGAAAGGCGATACCCGTAGAATAACATTTTTGTTTCTGTTGGGATTCGAACCACGAAGCTCCCTGTTAACAGGTAGACATGCTAGCCATCACGCCATGGGTACGTTAGTTACCGGGTATGTTAGTCTACTAGACCCATTTCAAAAATTCTTTCGCCTTTCGAATAGTTTATTATCCCTCAGTAAAATTGGCTATGTTTACCTGCAACTATGAATATCTACTGAAAGATAAGTTTTTCAATTGCACAGAAAAAAAATTTGAGATGACAATTAAATATGACAATACGATGATATAGAATGCTAAAAAAGTAGGTCCTGCAATTTTGGCCCTTATTGCGAGTGTCGTTTGGTTGTCGATAAACGACTGTTGTCGATAGTCGAACGTCGAAAATGAGATTTGGTATTGCGTATTCTTATTGTTCGATACTTTCAAGTTGAAATTCGGTCGTTGTCGTCTGCATTTTTGCGTTCGACTATCACGGAAACTAACAGCCCTATTATGGTTTTCAAACATCAATACGATACTTGATAAATTTGCTCGTCTATCAATGAAATTGGTTAAGTGGTATTACGGATAACAACCATGGGAACTTTTGATCAGTTGTGAATGAAATGCTTTTTTGCGATCTATTGTGAACGTCTCTGGTTGCTTGTTCGGTATTATGGTTATCAATTTTTCAGTCAATCGCAAATTCGTCGTTGATGAACATTTTTTTGGTTTATTTTACTGGAAATGTGTAGCCAAAACACAGGTACGTGGTTGACTAGTATAAGGGCTATATCGTGAAGTGTTTTTTTCTGTGCGTATAGCAAAAATTCATTCCAAATTGAATTTTGAAGTTAAATGTGTTTAGTGTTCATTGAATGCAGGAAATTAAAATGGTCGCTTTGTACCTAGATGTGGGGTGTGTCAACGCTTAGTACGAGCACACTGTTCACAATAGAAGAAAATTTATCAATGGACATGCATAATACCGATTTATCAATTAATTGATAGCACTTATCGTGTATCAATTGATCGATAGTTGACAACCATAATAGGGCTGTAACTCAAATGTCAAATTAATGGATTTATTCACAATGACAACTTTTATTATTTACAGTAACAGAATTCCTTGTCGATAGAGATACGCAATACCAAAAGGAAAATCTATCGAAGCTTTCGACCCTTGTCGCATCGAATGTTAGACGACACTCGCAATAAGGGCCTCTGTCTGTCCGTATATGGATGACCACCGTATACTTGGCAGAGATATAGCGCTGATTATTTTGACTTCATGTTAGTACTTTACTTTAATCAAAAATTCTCAGTTAATTTTGAAGTATTTAGTAAACCAATCGTCTAGAGTAGTCAAAAGATTTGAAGTCAAAATAATGCAAAACTTTTTAACTGGTTGCAACCTTGGAAGTCTTAAAAAAAGCCTTTTAGGTACATTTTTTTTCAGTCATGAAGTCTTTTGATTGCATTGAAAGTAATGCAGTCATTTGGCTGTTTTGGAGTCTTTTGAAGTCTTTTAACTGAATTCAAGCAGTTAAAAAATTTCAAGCAGTAAAAAGGACTTCAAGCAGTTAAAAGACTCCAAGCAGTAAAAAATAGTTCAAGCAGTTAAAAGACTTCAAGCAGTCAAAACATTTTTATATAGGGAATAGGAAAAGCGATTTCCCATTTAAGAAGCTTTAGACCGAAGTCACTGAGGCGCACCAATCGCTTCTTTATATTTTCAATTTAATTCCGTTCACACGTCTATACAATGAGTTGGACAGACTTTGGCTTGAACGACCAATCGCCATCGGAGAGTATAAGTGCCCCATAGACCACTTTTTCGGGAAACTGAGTTAATGATGCAGTTATACTAATTCGAATATTCTCTATCGTTTGGTCCTATTCCCATTGCTCTATCTCTATTATTAACAGAGTTACGAAAACCTCTTTTGATCTACAGACCACACATTTTTTGTTTCTCTTAGTGCTTATTTGCCTTACATCCAAAATTTGTTTCGTGGGGCAATATTTGTAGAGAAGTTGAAATAACAAACACGTAGTGCTTAAATGCCCTATAGCAATGGGCAATGGATATAGAGCAAATTCAACTAAAATATATTGTCAGTGCTTAATTGCCCCATTTCCCCAGGAGCTAGGATATAGAGCATTTAAGCTCACTTAATATATTACAACTAAGTAAACATTTAAGTGCTTATTTGCTCTATATCCATTGACAAATGTGCAGTCAGCTTGAAAAGTATAAATAGAAGCATAATTTTCGCGATCATTTCAGTTGGTTTCGTGCTCTTTGTGCGCTTACAAAAGTTTTAGAAGCCGTATTGCGAGATAATCCAACAATTGAAGCCGTAATACTCTGGAGTGACTCATGCGTTCCCCAGAATAGGAACCGGATAACCTCATTGGCGCTCCTTAAATTCCTGGAAGCAAATACAAAAATACGCACTATTTCACAAAGATTTTCTGTTCCTGGACATTCTCGAGTTCAAGAAGTAGACGCCGTACATAGAGTCATAGAAAAACACTTGAAGCATATAAGCTACTATAGCCCAATTTCCCTTCTTCGCAATTTAAAATCAATGAATTATGACAATGTCACATTTAAAATAATGCAAATGCAAAAAGAGGATTTTAAAAACTTTAACTCTGGAAGCCTATATTTAAATTTTGCAAGCTTGAAGTGTGTGGATAAGAATGAAAACCCATTTTATCCACTTTTAGAGATTTCGAGTAAATCGAGAAACACTTGTATCTTCCAAACGAAACATTGTTTTAGCACTTTTTTGTTTGCAGGACTGTTTTTGGGACTCCTCACAGCTTCATTATACAGGGTGTTCCGTACTTCGTGTATTATCCTTTGGGGTGTGATTCTTATTGGATTAATTGAAATAAAACACAAAACAATTTAACTTGAGACACACTTTTATTCAGACAACACGTCCTTTAACTTTCAATGCGTACATAGTTATAAGTTTGTTTTTGCATACAGAATTATAGAATAGACTGACGGTTGTGTTCAGTCAACAAGTAAAGAAAATAAATGAGGTGAACGCATTCAGCTATAATTCAACAGTCCCCCTCAAAAACTAACTAAGTTTGAAATAAATAAGTTCAATTCAAAAAAAATTCTAGTTATTAAACAATAATAAGTAAAAAATAAATGAACCATGCATATTCAAATAACATATGGTTAAAAAAAATTAATCAGAAAATGTAATATAAACATACATCAGTTTGAGAATTAAATTCAACTTGATATTTAAAGTTAAAAGTTATAACATTATTCTTAATTATCAATTAAAAAGTAAAAGTATGCTTTATTTACATAAAATACTGTGTCTTTTCATGTTTTCTTTATATTTCTGGGAGATTACAAAGTCCAACATTTGTTGCAAAGGATAAGGGAAAACCCAGAAAAACCTTATCAGACTTTAATATATTTACACATAAAAATTTCAAATAATACTTTAATAGATATTTTTAATTAATTAAACCGAGTCCATTTCTCAGCTCCACAAATTTGACTGCTGGCAATGGTTTAGTCAGAATGTCGGCCAACTGATCACCTGTAGGAATATAACACAATTTAATTATATTTTTTTCAATTTGTTCTCTGGAGAAATGGTATTTTATGTCGATATGCTTAGATCTTTTATGGTTTGTTGGATTATTTGCTATACATATACATCCGTTATTATCTTCGTAAATAACTATAGGAACTGATATAACAATTTCAATACTGATTGCTAATGACCTTAACCAGAGAGCTTCTCTTACTGCTTCAAATAGAGCCATATATTCAGCCTCCGTGGAGGATGCTGCCACAGATAGCTGTCTTTTCGTACTCCAGCATATTGTACATTTTTCAAACAATTTAAAAATGTAGCCTGTTGTACTTTTTCTGTCTCTCTCATCATTACCTCCCCAATCAGAATCAACATAACCACTTAAAATGTCAGTTTAACTACCTCGTTTATATACTAGCTTCATACTAATAGATCCTTTGAGATATCGTAATATTCTTTTTAAACATTGCCAAAGCTCTTTGTTATTTTTATTTAAATATCTGCTTAATATATTCACAGCTGTACTAAGGTCAGGTCGCGTACATACCATTATGTACATTAAACACCCAACAAGATTTCGACAAGGAGCATCAATGTTTTCATCTGAATTAAGAGCTTCAAAATTTAACCTATTTTCAAGTGGTGTACTTACAGGTTTACAATCGTACATATTAAATTTATTTAAAACTGTTTTTATATATGAACTCTGATCTAATGTTAATGCCTCATTATTTCTTTGTATTCTGATTCCTAAAAATAATTTAATTTCTTTTAAATCGACCATTTGAAATTTATGCATTAAATAATTTTTAAAGTTTGCCATTGTTTCATCGTCAGATGTCGCAATTACAAGATCATCTACGTATAGTACTACATATATATTTTTCGAAAAATGTCCCCTATCTAAAATGTAAATGCATCTATCTACTGATGAATTTCTAAAACCTTTTTCTTTAAGAGCATCCTCAAACATCTCAAACCAACATCTTGCTGATTGTTTTAAGCCATACAACGACTTATTTAACCTACATACTTGATTATTTTTACATGCAACAGCCTCAGGAACTTTCATATATATTTCCTCTTTCAAATTTCCGTTAAGGAAGGCCGTCTTTACATCCATATGATGAACTAGCAAATTAAATTGATTTGAAAATGCTAGAATGAATCTTAGGCTTGAAATTCTTGCAACGGGTGCAAAAGTTTCATTATAATCTACTAAATACTCTTGGCTAAAACCACGAGCGACAAGGCGAGCTTTGTATTTTAAAGGAAATCCGTTTTCATCATTTTTGATTGTAAACACCCACTTACAATCAACAATGTTTTTATTTTCTGGTTTCGATACCAATGTCCATGCATTATTAAGTAGAAGAGAGTTTAGCTCCTCTTTGATAGCATCTTCCCATTTAGCTTTGTCTTCTCTATCTTTAATTTCATTATAAGAAGTAGGAATTGTACATGCTATAGACTGCGCACTCAATATATAATCATTATATAAAAGAGGTAGCTTTTTGGTTCTATCACTTTTTCTAGAATCAATCATGTCTAAATTTGAACTTGAGGGACTTTCTTCCAATGAAGACGCATGTTCTATATAACCATCATCATTAGATTTATCTTTTGATTCATTATCTAATTTGGTTATTTTATGAGGGATTACCTCTTTGTGTTTTGGCATTTCTGAACTACTTTGAGATTTATTACAATCTACTGATTTTGACTCAAATAACTTTAAGACAGATGCATCAGTTTTATTTATGGATGTTTCTAAATCTACTCCATTTAATTTTATAATTGGTCTAGAAACTAAGAAATTAGTTTCATCGACAATTACATCTCTCACCATTATAAACTTTTCAGTATCCACATCCCACACTTTATAACCATTTGGTCCATATCCAACCATAATGGCTTTCCAAGACTTCTCTTCAAATTTTGTAGTTCTGGTTTTATTATGTACATAAACAGTAGCACCAAAAACTTTCAAATATCTTAGTTGAGGCTTTCTACCGTGCCACAATTCATATGGCGTTTTGTCTTGTTTTAACGCTTTTGTTGGAGTACGATTTATTAAATACGTAGCAGTTAAGACTGCTTCACCCCAAAACAAAGCTGTCAGACTAGCACCGTGCAAAATTGAACGAGCCTTTTCAGTAATTGTTCTTACCATTCGTTCTGACACACCATTTAATTGAGGGGTTCGTGGAACTGTCAGGTGATAACTAATGCCTTTTTGCACACAATACTCTTTCATTTCATTAGACAAATATTCGCCCCCGTTGTCGCAATAAATATTTGCAACTTTCAAATTAAAATGCGCTTCACTTTTTGCTATATAATCTTTAAAAGCCGAAAACACTTCTGACTTATAAGATATCAAATATGTTACACAATAATGGGTATTTTCATCCAAGAAAAATACGTAATAATTTTTGCTATCAATTGTTGCAGGAGTGATTGGGCCACATACATCTGAATGTATAATGAATAAAGGTCTTTTAATGTAATTTTTAATTTTTGCCTTTTCAAAAGGTAATCGACTTTGTTTGCCATTTATGCACGCTTCACATAAAATATCATCTGGCGATACTTTTTCTATGTGGCTTATGTCAGTCACCATATTTTTATTTTTCATTTCTAAAAACTTGGATTTACCAATATGACCCAATCGTTCATGCCACAACTGATAATTTTTGTTAAGTGTACTCAATACATTTTTAGTATTGATTTGAAACTCAACGCTAAATAAATTATTTAAAGTTTTACCTGTCATAATAACTTTACCACCTTTAGTTATTATTACTCCCTGTTCATTAAAAATGATTGTCAGGCCAGATTGATGCATTCTCCGCACAGAAATCAAATTGTATGGTACATCAGGACAATAAAGCACGTCTTCGAGTACACCCTCTACACCCATGTTGCTCACAACACTAAGATTGCCTTTCTTAGTAGCAGATATATATTTGCCCTTCTTTGCAATATATATTTTTGTTGGTGGCTGTAGATGAATAAAGTCTCCAGCAAGCTTTTCATTATTTATGAGATGATCAGATGCTCCGGAGTCCAAAATGAAAGTCAAATTCTGTCCACTCTGCAACAAATTATCACCAGCCATGAAGGCGAAACTTAAAGAATTGTCTTTTGATGTAGATGGACTAGTCGTATGTGCGGTTTGGGCAACTTTACTTTTGGGATCCTCATTTTGACTTCTTTTATAGTAGAAACATTCGTTTCTAGTGTGCCCCGGTCTACCACAGTGGTAACACTTTTTTTTTAAGCCTTGAGTTTTTTTATTTATTTTAAATTTTTGTTTCGCGGCGGCGGCGTGATTAAAGTTTTTATTGAATTTTGAATTTCCGAATTTAATTTTATTTTTATTAAATGTGGATGTTCGCGTTTCCACGTGCAGTACTTTTAGCGAAGTATCACGCGTTTCTGCTGCCAATTTTACTTCATGGTCCAGCAGTCGCGTTTTCACGAAGGACAATGTAAGGTGGTCTTCCGCTAGTGTCTCAATCGCGGTTACTATGCCATCGTATGACGCAGGGAGAGTAATGAACAGATGAGATATTTTATCTGCTTCTTGCAGCTTAGCACCAGCAGCAAGCAACTCAGCAAATATCTCTTCAATCACTAAAAAATGTTTTGAAAGAGGTGTATCACCCTGGAGTTTCAACAGTAATAGCTTTTTACGAAGAGCCAATTGCGTGGCAAGACTTTTTCTTTCATAAATTTTGTCCAGACTTTTAAAAATGTCTTTCGCGGTGTAATCGGTTTTAGCAAAGTTTAAAAACGAGTCCGATAAGTACTCGATTATAGTACCCTTCGCAATGCGCTCGGCCTTTTTCCATTCATCGTTTTTAATTGCCGGTGTTTCACGATCGATTACTTTTATTACGTCGATTTCACTCAAAAGCGCACGAACTCTAATTTTCCAAATACTATATTTCTCGCCATCGAAAATTTTAATATTCCTTTTCTTTTCCATTTTTAAATAATCAAAAATTTCAGCGCGTCGCGTTTGAACAAGAAAAAAAACCGTTTTTTTTTATGGCGACAAGCAGACGAAGCGAAGAACAACAAAAAAAAAACCGACGCCAAGAAAAATACGTTTTAAGTATCTACAATACACATACACAATTCAAATTTCGATGCACTTCTTTTTTCTTCTATTGGTTTATCATTTGTGTGTATACGTACTACGTAGGAACCGTTATGATCGAAAATTCAATTGGAAGGGGAAGAAGAAGAATTAGAAAAAACGTTTTATGATTCACTTCAAACTTATTAAAACTTATAATTTCATTAATCTTTTTTTTTTAAATGCAATTTAGTTATGGCGTTTCACTGGGCCCATAACCTATTGGATTAATTGAAATAAAACACAAAACAATTTAACTTGAGACACACTTTTATTCAGACAACACGTCCTTTAACTTTCAATGCGTACATAGTTATAAGTTTGTTTTTGCATACAGAATTATAGAATAGACTGACGGTTGTGTTCAGTCAACAAGTAAAGAAAATAAATGAGGTGAACGCATTCAGCTATAATTCAACAATTCTTGGTCATATTCTAAGAAAAAAAATGTTCTACAATAATGCTGGGTTTACATGCATTTGCAACTGCGGAAGTGCAGAAAAGTAAAGCGAGACGGATGAAGATTACAAAGCACAAAAGTTAAAAAGAGAGACGAATAGGATTATGGTTGCAGATGAAAAATTATGGTTGCAGATGAACATGTTCATCTGCACCCATAATTTTTCATCTGCAACCATAACTAGGAAGTTCATTCCCTCTCTATCAGACAAGTATGAATTTTACATCTTGTGTCTTTTTCCGATTTTCATCTGCACTTGCAGATGCATGTAAATCCACCATAAAGCTCAATTCTCAACTTTGACATCACTTTTTGACAATTTAAGAAAAGGCTAACTTTGGTGTACTATGACCTATGTTAAATTCGATATCTCTGTCAATACTAGTGGTAGAGACCTAATCATAGTCTTAATTTTTTGTAGAAATAACAACCTTTAAGACTGTATTTAAGTTAAGCTTTCACAGGTTAAGGGTTGCCAGATTTTCAATTTTAAGTGCTGTTCAAATTTTGTTCCCGAAACAAAGTTTTGACTTTGAGGTCATTTTTTAAACAATTAAACACTTTTTATACTGCAGAACTTGCTTTGCCAATTTGCTCGAAACCAAACACCGGAAAAACATTTGTTCCTTTTATTTCTTTAGCTTTACACAAATACAATTCTTTGCCTTTAATTTCTTGTTGTTTTGCCCAAAAGGGGAAAATCAAAAACGCTTCCCAGCTGGAAAACTTGTAAGAAAGCAATTTACAAAAAAGGAAAACACAGCATATTTCTTTCAATTGAAAACACATTTGCTACATCCAAATTATGTATATTTCCATTTTAGTTATTTTTAAAATTCTCAAAGTTGTAAATAAACCACTGAATGACAACTCAATACTCAAAATCAAATGACATTTATGCGCTAAAACACGCTTAAAACACGCATATTGGCGTTTAAGCTATTCAGCCCTTATTCACTGACGAAAAATTATTATAAATACGATTTTTGTTTTATTCAATGAATAAGCGTGTTTTAAAGTTGTTCGGAGTTTATTATGCGATTATAAATACGGCTGTTAATTTTTTGTAGAAATAACAACCTTTAAAGAGTGTTCAATGACCTGTTCTAGAACAGTTTCAGACCGAAAAGACCAGCCTTTTGGTGTTCAATGAGAAATTTTCTGTTCTTTTCTGATCTTTTCTGATCTTTTTTGTGTTCAATGAGCTGTTCTAGAACAGTTTAGCACAGCATTTTCTGCACCTCCTCTTGAGCAAGTGCAAGTTTGGTGAAGACTGTCAAAAGCAGCTGTTGACTTTTTGCTCGTAGTATTTTAAGCGCATTGTAATTTTAATTTGTTGTAAAAAGTTCAAAAAAATTTTAAAAAATCAGGAAAATAACACCTAACCTTGTGCTGAAAATAAAATTACTTATTCGTGACGAAAATACGCTAAATTAAATTGATATCAGAAAAAGAAAAATTGGTGGTTGTTTTTTTTTCGTTTTTGTTGTTGCTTTTTTTGACAACTTTGCTTGTTCTAACTTGCCTGACGTTTTTCACTGCTTCTGTGCTGTGATGTGCTGTTCTGATCTAAAAAAAAGCCATAGGGCTTTTCGCGAAGCTATCTCTTTCTAATTATACCTCGTATTTCTTAAACTTCAAATTGTCACTTGTATGAAAATATTGCTGGCGGCAGTACGTAGAAATATGAAATATGTAGTTTAAATTAGTTTTTCAAAGACGTAGGTTCATGAAAAAAGGAAAAAAATTTTGTTTATCAAAACTGTGACGTTTTAAAAACAAAACAATATAAAAGTGTTGTGAAGATGCCCGCGAATCGCTGTCTAAAACAATGTTCAAACCATACAATAAAGACAGAAATCCGTAGATCCTATAGTTTTCCTCGAGTATAAAACAGAATTTCTAAGTTCTCTCAGAGGAAAGGCACAGAATGTGGTAAGAGGAAACATCTGAAACATCTGAACACTAAATTGGCTCGTGTCTGTTCCAGACATTTCATTTCAGGAAGGTAAATATCTGGTTGAAGGTTGTATACAAGTAGATCATTAATAAAAACTCCAGGGAAGAATGCAAAACTTTTGGATAATCTAATTCCAGATTGGGTACCAAGCTTATACACGCAAAAATTCAGAAATCTAGATAAACAATACCCAATCTGTATTTAGATTGTTCTTACTAGGAGTTCTTACTATGATCAAGCATCTAATATACCTTATAACCATGTTTACATAGGTACCTGAAATGAAATGTGTGGAACAGAAACAAGCCAATTTAATGTTCAGATGTTTGATAGGAGCCAACAACGGCCTGCGCCTTTCCTCTTAGCGATTTTTCAATCTAGGAGTTCTATTCCACAGTCGTGGAAAACTGAAGTCTACAGTTTTCTGTGTTCACTGTATGGTTTGAACCAATTTGAACACTGTTTCACACAACAACTCAAGGGTATTTTCACAACACTTTTATATTATTTTGTTCTTAAGAGTTCGCAATTTAGATATACACACTGTTTCAATTTTTTTATTTCAAATTCACTTCACTAAATAACAATTCTGAAACAATTTTATGTTTTTGCCTAGTACCGCCAAGAATGTTTTCATACAAGTGACTTTAGCTGTCAATTTTTTTTTTCTCTCTTTTGACAGTGACACTATCGCGAAAAGCCCTATTGAACACATCTTTAATGCCGATTTCCAGTGGTACACAAAAGCACTTTTAAAAGTGCTTTTTTGCTCGAAATATGTTACATTGAGGCACTAGATCACTTTTTTTTTGCCCCGAAAAAGCACTCTTTCGAATCTCGATGCAGAGGCAAGATTTACACGCACTTTCACGCACACCAACACAAAACATTTGACGTTTACCAGTTTGCAGTCTGATTATTTTGCATTTTTGGTTAAAGGACTGTGAAAGAGAGATAATAAAAATAAAGAATAACCTATTTTGTGAAAATGGATCGCATCAGTCGTCGTCTAGTTCCGATTCTGACGAAGAAGTGTTTGATGTTCTAAAATTGCTTGGACAAAACGAAAGGCATTCTGTGAATAAGTTTGTGGAAAGTGTTGTGTATAATTATTCGGATGAGGAGGTTTCTTCCTAGTGCATTTATTAATAAAGTTTCGAAAACATTCTTTCTATATAAATTGCGGAACAAAACAAACGGGAAGAGTTGGCTGTCAAAAATAGCACACATACAATGATAAAAAAAGAATTTTGTCTTTTCGTTCCAGTGAGCACGAAATAAAAGCACTTTTTTAGAGTGCTTATTGTTTTTGCAAAGGAAATCGACATAATGCTATGTCCGCACCTGAGAGTTAAACTTGTTTAACTCAAAACAATCCCAAACCAACATGATAACCAAGTGGTTTGCCATACAAAATGAAACCTTTTTAGTCACTGGGTTTCGAGATAACCTACTCGAAACCAAAGGCGCTGAATGCACTATTTCCAATATTCCATTGAATTTGACATTTAAGAGAGTGGAAGTGAGTGGAGAGAGAATGAATTTCTCTCATACGTCGTTGACGTTCTGCTCACACTTGTATGTCTGTCTCTTTTTAACTTAAGACAAAAAGATAAACTCAAAACTTTTCTGCATATGCGGACACTACTTGGTTAACTCAAACCATCCTGGAACGAAACCCAGGTTATCTTCAGGTGCGGACATAGCATAATGCTATGTCCGCACCTGAGAGTTAAACTTGTTTAACTCAAAACAATCCCAAACCAACATGATAACCAAGTGGTTTGCCATACAAAATGAAACCTTTTTAGTCACTGGGTTTCGTGATAACCTACTCGAAACCAACTGCGCTGAATGCACTATTTCCAATATTCCATTGAATTTGACATTTAAGAGAGTGGAAGTGATAGGAGAGAGAATGAATTCTCTCACACGTTGTTGACGTTCTGCTCACACTTTACATCTGTCTCTTTTTAACTTAAGACGAAAAGATAAACTCAAAACTTTTTTGCATATGCGGACACTACTTGGTTAACTCAAACCATACTGGAACGAAACCCAGGTTAACTTCAGGTGCGGACATAGCATAAGACTGTATTTAAGTTTAGCTTTCACAGGTTAAGGGTTGCCAGATTTTCAATTTTAAGTGCTGTTCAAATTTTCTTCCCGAAACAAAGTTTTGACTTTGAGGTCATTTTTTTGCAGGAAAATGCTGGTAAACATGGAGTTTCTTTATTTTTTACAGATGAACTAAACAATAATAAAAAAAATACTTATTAATAAGTGCACTCAAAAACCCATAGATTTATGATATTTGGGTTTAAATTAAAAAAAAAAAGAAAAGATTTTTAAATTTGAGGTTTGTTTGAATAAAACAATAATATGGGCACTTTTAGTAATTTTTTTATGTATTTTATACAAATACAGTTATAACAAGTGCTCAAGTACACCAATGTTAGCCTTTTCTTAAATTGTCAAAAAGTGATGTCAAAGTTGAGAATGAGCTTACTGTAGAACATTTTTTTTCTTAGAATATGACCAAGAATCACACCCCAAAGGATAATACACGAACAGTCGTATTTATAATCCCATTCCAAAGTATGTCTAACTTTGGACAGCTCTTAGAACAGTGTCCAACTCCAAATCGTATTTATAAACACTTTCATCTCTGTCTAAGGAACGTCTAACTTTAGACACCGAAATTGGTTGTCTAAACTATGGCTAAAGTGGCATTTGCTACAGCAAAAAAACAATTTTGATTGAACATGTTATAAAACACTGTCGAGAGCTCTAAGATCGAAAAAAATAAGTAGTTGAGGTGCAAAAATACTACTTTCAGCAATTTAATTTATTAATTGCACAAATTTCATCGTTTTATGAGACTTGGAAAAGCTGTAACTCAAAGTCAAATCAGCTGCTTTTTTGGTCTGGTTCAAGTGCTACGCCACACTCTTTCAGAGCCATTTAGTTGTTGCACTCGTATATCAAAACACAAAAAATGGTACTGCACGGATACTTCATGAACGCCACCAGTTAGTTTTTCATTCGAAGTTGACAGTTAGAGGGGTTGTTTAGACAACTGTTGGAATGCATTTATAAATACGAAATTGGCTAAGGGTTGTCCAACTCTTTAGACACCGTCTAGTTGGACAGTTGTCTAAGGATGTTCTAAGCAAATTTTATAATACGACTGGAAGTATTTATCTTTTAGCAGTTCCGATCTGCTATCAATCGCGATAACCACGCACCGCACTAGTGTCCACCTCAAAAATCTGTGCTTTTTCCCCAAAACTTCAAGATAAACTGGTCTCCTTTTATAAAAAAAAAAAAAAAATAAAAAAAAATAATAAATAAAAATAATTCACCATTCAAAACCCTTCCAATAAATAAACAATCAAAACTTTCCTGCCGCGCCGAGCCAAATGTTTAATAAAATCACTTCAGTGAATTAATTACATTCAGTGTTGTGTGCCACCCAATCATATAACTATAAAAAAAAAATAGACCAAACACTTAGTGCTTTCCCTTCATCTCCTTCCTCCCCCACACCACTCTCACAGTCTCAGTGCCTGCACACATTTTTTCTACAAGATCTCTTATCTTATCGAAGCAGTGTGTGCAGACAATGAGGCTGTGAGTTTGCTAGGCGGATAGTCAATCATTGATTCCGTTGGTTAACTAAAATCAAGTTGCTGGCTGGGCATAACACCGCTAGTAACTTTTTTTTGGTTTACCAATTAGATCTTCACTTGTTGATTGGACTTAGATTAAGCGTCTGCGTTTGATACTTTGTTTTGTGTGTTTTTGTGGATCGTAATGTCGGGTAAGTTTAGAGTCGATTTTAGCAACATTAGGGGGTTGCGATCGATTTCTTTTCTGTGTACGCTCACACTGCAAAATGCAGGCCAGCTGTTTTGGCATTGAGTGAAACTCAGGTGGGGTGTTGATTCTGATTCATCAGAGTTCAACCTGCCTGGATATAGCTTAGTGCCATTATTCTTTTCTTCTCATGGCCTCGCCGTTTATATTCGAAATGATATTGCTTACCAGCTTCTACCACAATACGGCCTCTGTTCTAATACGAACTTTAATTTCATGTGGTTAAAATTCACCGTCCGTAAGCATATCATTCACTATTGTTTTATGTACAGAAGCCCCAATTTAGATAGCAATTCGACCTCTAACGAGTTTGATGCGCTAACTGACTCCATAGTAAGAATTGTTTCCCTATATCCTCACACTGAAATCGCAATTGCGGGCGATTTCAATGTACACAATTCTGGTTGGCTTCGACATTCTGGCCAGACAACACCCGAAGGAAAGTGTGTTGAGATCTTCGCTGATTTAAACCAGTTAACTCAACTTGTTGATGAGCCCACTCGGGTTCCAGATATTGAAGGCCATGCGGCCAACACTCTTGACTTATTTCTCACTTCTCATCCCGAAAAATACAGGGTTGTAGTATCATCTCCTTTAGGCAAATCGGACCATTGTGTCATATCGGTAGATTTTTCGCTTTCCGTCACGGTAAAAAAAGATAAAGTCCCCAAAAGAACTGTGTGGCAATATGAGAAAGCCAATTGGGACGGCCTGAATAATTTCTTTCGAAATTTTAATTGGTCTTTGTGCTTTCTCGACGGAAACGTTGACGCATCAGCTGATATGATATCTACGTATTCTTAACGGCATGAGAAATTTTGTTCCTCACAGAACAAAAAGTATCATCCCAAAGAGAATTCGTGGTTTGATTCAAGCTGTAAAGAGGCGATTAGGGATAGAGAAAGCAATTTTCGAAAATTTAAAGGCAACCCTACTGTAGAAAATCGAAATTTGTTCAAACGGGCCAGAAATATCTGTAATGCTCAGATACAAAGGGCTAAGTTCTTACATGACCAAAAAGTAAGGCATAAATACTGTTGTGTCCAAAAGGAAGTAAATACTTTTGGTCTTTTGTGAAGAACATTAAGAACTCGACCACGTCATCGGTCCCAACGCTCGTCTTCAATGACTCTCCGTATGTCAGCTCCATCGACAAAGCCAATTTGCTGGCAGCTCAATTTGCTGCCAACTCGACACTTCCTCATAGCATATTGGCTCCACCTGAGCTCGAGTCTGCAAATTCTTTGATGAAGCAGATATTTTTTCGAACTCGCTCGGTTGCGAGAGTCCTTAAAGATCTCAACATACATAAATCCGCTGGTCAGATGGTATCCCCGCCGTTATTCTGAAGAGGTGTTCTTCTACGCTGGCAAAACCACTGCGTAAGCTTTTCCATCTTTCCTATTCTGCTGGATTTTTCCGAGCAGATGGAAAACTGCATTTGTCCAGCCGGTCCCTAAAAAAGGCGAATCTTCCTCCCCTTCCTATTACCGTCCAATTGCACTAACGTCCCTTCTTTCCAAGGTCATGGAAACGTTGATAAACCGTCAACTTATGAAATATCTTGAAGAACGAAGCTTCTTAATGACCGTCAGTACGGCTTTCGTAGCAAACGGTCCACTGGTGATTTGATGGCTTATCTCACCGAAAAGTGGAACCAATCTTTACATTGTTTTGGAGAAAGTAAGATTATTGCGCTTGATATTTCTAAAGCATTTTGATAGAGTTTGGCATCAGGCTCTTTTATCGAAAATGCGTGCTTTTGGTATCGATGAGTCTCTTCTTCGTTGGATTAGAAACTACCTTTCCGACCGTTCAATACAAGTTTGGGTTGGATGGCTTTAAGTCTGATACCCACTTCCTAAATGCTTGTCTGCCCCAGGGCTCCGTTTTGTCTCCGACTCTCTTCCTCATTTTCATTAATGATCTCTTGTCTGAAACTTCTAATCCACTTAACTGTTTTGCTGACGACTCGACCCTCAGCTTTTCATATTCGTTTCCAAATTCACGTCCCTGCTCTTCGGATGTGGAACTGGAACGGTTGCGTATGATAAGCTCATTGAATTCTGACCTTGACAGCATTGTTGCATGGGGTCTTATGAACCGAGTAGAATTCAATGCTTCGAAAACTCAATGCTGCCTGTTGTCGTTGAAGCTTAACATTCCCCCATTGCCATTATCCATGAATGGTACCTGCATCGAAGAAACCGAAAAGCTGTCAGTACTTGGTATGTGTGTAAACGATGATCTTCGTTGGAATGACCACATATTTGAAGTCGCCAAAAATGCTGCTAAATGCTTAGGCTTCTTGAGACGATGCAGGAAATTCTTCACCCCTTCTGATCTGGCTACAATTTATAAGGCCTTCATCCGCCCAAAACAGGAGTATAACTCCCATATCTGGTCAGGTGCTTCTCAAACATCTTTGCACCTCCTTGATAGGGTACAAAATGAGCGTTAAAATTGATAGGTGATAGTTCAATCGTAGAATCAATTGATTCTCTTGAACATCGTCGAAACGTTGCCTGTCTCACTCTCTTTTATCGCTTTTTTCACAAGCAGTGCTCTAGTGAAGTAGCCAGTTGCATTCCTCCCCTGAAACAATTAGCCGCAACACCCGCCTCGCTAGGAATGTTCATCAGTTTTACCTTGAGCCCAACTTCGGACGTACAGTCAAGTATAGAGATTCGTATTTCAGTCGCACCACCCGAATGTGGAATGCTTTACCTGGCTCTGTATTTCCCCTTCTTCATACGATTCACAAAGATTCAAAAGCAACGTGCATCGGTGTCTCCTTTCAAATCCTCTCCTATTTTCCTAAATGCTCGCACTGTGTTTAACAACATTATAAGGGTATTCATAACCCTTGATGTGCGCGTTGATTATAA